>NW_024121655.1:4398549-4666335 GCF_016745375.1 Pimephales promelas
TCCCTAGACATCAAGAGCAGGAGAGTGCTCTTGCCCTAGACATGGAGGTTACCTGGAATTGGTAGTGTGCCATAAACAGCCTAGACAAGTAACTTGACATGAAAGTGTAACCTGCATGATGTTTGTCCAAGTGATCTTGCACTGAGATATGGTTCCCATTTCATCCTTGCTTTAGCCCCACCGCCCCACTAACTCATTCCTCTTCCACACCAGCTTGAACTTCCTGCTGAATCAGGTCGATCTCCACTACTCAAGATCTGGGCAAAACCCGAGAAATCCGCTTATCTCCCTCTTTAGAGATTCAACTGTTGACAATGGGACTGCACAGACCAGCAAAGGCCACAAGACTTGTGTTAAAAAGAAATTCCAAGAAAAAAAGAAATTCCACTACCTTGATAAGAATTTGTTGGCCTTGTGAATAACAGCAGAGTCTATTAGTGTGGAATCATACAGCAAAACTCTTAATTGGCTTCTCCGTAATAGAAGGAATGGTCATTCCAAATATCAAAAAGCAGAATTTATCCACCACCTTTCCCTTCTTAAGCACCAGTGATCTTGACTTAATGTGTTTGAAACTCAAGTGATATGTTTCTCCAGGCCATGTAGAATCCATCTGCTTCCCAGGACAGATGTTGTTGTAATTTTCAGGTCATCCATGAATGCTCTTATCTGGGTCTGTCATACACCAGACTTTGTGAAGGGACCCCTGCACTCTACTTTGGTTGACTTTACCACCATGTTCTTAGCAATAGCGAAAAGAACCACCAACATAGTGCAACCTGTTATTCCTTTCTCAAGACTATGCCAGCTTGATTTTTCTTAATCTGATGTGACCTTCACCCTGAATTTGCTGTAATAATCCAAGATCAGATCCTTGATCTTACAGGGAACATGGTGACGCTGTAAAGCCTACTCAACGAGACACTTAAACAGTTGCCAGGTAGAACAACTAGGTTGCCTCGGTTTTCACAGGCTTCTCTGATGACCAGAGTAAAGGCCATTGCACACCGAGTCCGAAATTCGCATCCGAAATTTTCGCACGTTAAAAAAAAAAATTCGACCTCACGTTATGTCAGTCACGCTTGCACACCGCCTCCGAAACTTTCGTCCGTCATAAAATGAATCGGATCGGGTTCGATTTTCTGCGTTTTTCGCATCCAGAGCCAGCATTTTGAGAGGTCTTTTGACAATTCAGGGCCGGGGGAGCTCGTCCTCAAATCATTGCACATATGCGCCGTGCTTTCAGTTTCGGTTTTCAATTCGATCAAGTGTTTATGTTCTCTTCTCTATATTGGATTATGAAATTAATAACCCAGATAGCAAACTGACATTGAATCAACGTGGAAACAATGTCTCTCATGACATTGAAACAACATTGATTTTGCTCATCGAATTAACGTTGAACCAACGTCAGACGCGGCATTCTTCAAAGCTAAATGAAAATCGAAAATTGGTTTGCTTTCATAACGTTGAAACAACGCGTTGATTTCAAGTTGATTTTCCGTTAGTTTTGAAAGAATGACGAGTCTGACGTTGGTTCAACGTTAATTCGATGAGCAAAACAATGTCAGATCAACGTTGTTTCGATGTCATATTTCCACGTTGAATCAATGTCAGTTTGCTATCTGGGAAACCTCCCCTTTCAATCAGATTGAAATTTAGGATCGAATAAGGTGTGATTGAGCAGCCTATTCGATAACTAATGTATTATTTGGGCACAATATACACAATAAAAGCCTAGCTGTACTGTCTGCCCAGTGATTCCAACGGGCCGCGCGCGGGTGTGTGTTTGTCCGTGTGTGTGTGTCCATACCTGGTCCATTTCAGACACACTGCCAGTCTCCGTTCAGAATCGATTGGTTCACGGAAATTGGTGGTCTTGTGTTTAATATGTGGCTCCAGAATCGCTAGCGAAGCATCAAACTGTCCCACTGACATTCTGAGGTAAATTTTGAATCGCTCAGGATAAATTCGCAACTCCTTGATAACTCTCCTTCCTCTCGGCGCAATTTCAGGATTGGATGGACGTAATATTTTCTCTTTCTTCCCTTTTCAATAAGAGAGAGGGCAAAAATCATCCTCACTGCTTGATGAATCCATTTGGTATTTTTGCGTTTTTTCCCGCAAAGGTTTAAGAAATACGCAACGGACTCGGTGTGCAAGGTTTCTATGCGTGACAAATTTTTAAGCTGAAGAACACGAAAATACGCATACGAATATTTCGTGCTCAGTGTGCAATGGCCTTAACTACTCGGGTATGATCCAGACAAGTTTTAATGTAGCTGTTTTTGAGGAGAAAGTCAGTCAGTCAGTCTTTGGAAAACAATGCTGCAAAACACCTACCCTTCAATGCTTAATTTACATGAATTTATGCACTAATGTTTAAAGGGGTCATGAACTGGCTTTTTAAATTTTATTATATTGTTGTCTGAGGTCAACTTATGACGTTCGCTTGGTTTTTGCATTCAAAAATATCAAAATGAATAAGTAATAGGCTATTTTGTACCCTAGTTTTGAGCCTAGCTGAAAAACGCTCGGTTTTTATGGGCGTCTCGTACTGAAGACTTGAAAGTAAAACGTCCACTGCTGTGAGTAAGTAAGTAAGTAAGTAAGTAAGTAAGCCTTTATTGTTCAGCCTTGGCTGAAAATTGGTCTTTGGTCTCGCAATTACAATCACAAAAAACAATTAACAACACACAATACATATACTCACAATTTCTTCCTTTTATTTAAAAGACTTATTGCATTTGGTACGAAAGATTGTTTATATATTGCTTTAATATTTTGGAGTTCTGTAACGGCGACGTGATGGCAATAATTCAAATACATGATTCAAAGGGTTTGATGTATCTCTTGCTATAGTCAAAGCTTTCCTCTGAACAGCAATTTGATATAACTGTGCGACCGATTTTTGTTTAGATCCTACAATTTTTCCAGCAACTCTTGTAATTCTGTCTAATTTTACTTTATTCATATATGTAGCTCGTCCAAACCACTCAGTTATATTATACCCTATGACACTCTCGATCAAACTTGTATATACTCTTTGCAGAACATCCTGACTTACAGAAAATTCTCTCAGCTTCCTTAACAGGTATAACCTTTGATTTGCTTTCTTACAAATCAGAATGATATTGTCAGAGAAATTCAGATTACAGTCAATCATAGTTCCCAGATACTTAAAAGTCTTAACAATTTCAACTTTTTGATCACGTAGCATTATTTCTGATAGGGGCTCTGAATAATTTAAAATCAACTCTTTTGTTTTACTTACATTTATCAGTAACGAACTTGCCTCACACCATTTTTCTAGTTCCAGAACCTTATCCTCATACTGAGAATGTACACAAGTGCCATATCATCTGCATATTTATATAATTTGTAATTATCATGCTGTACTCAAATACCACTTGCATAAACAGAGAATGAAAGAGGTGACAGGACACATCCTTGGGGTGCCCCCGAATTTAAAAACATAGTATCTGATTCAAACCCCCTAAAACAAACTCGCTGTGGTCTATTTATTAAGAAGTTCTTTATCCAATGAACAAATCCTCCATTTACACCAAATATCAGAAGACGTTCCAAGAGCAGATGTATCTGCATAGTATTGAAGGCAGATGTAAAGTCAATAAAAAGAACACGCACATAAGCCTTCGTTTGTTGTAAATGGTTAGCAATTGTATCGACCATAGTGAGCGTTGCATTCTCTGTCCCTCTTTGAGGTTTATATGCAAATTGTAGTACATCTAATTGCTCTGATATCTGTGGTTTAAGGTAGTAACTAACTACTCTTTCCATGCATTTAGCTAGTACTGATGTTAGAGCCACAGGACGAAAGTCCTCTAAATTCTTTGCTCTCACTTTTTTCGGAAGAGGTCGTATAAATGATAACTTCCATGCATTTGGTACGATCTATAAGTTTCATAAAAACTGAAATAATTTTGTTAAGGGGTCAGTTAGTTCATTTGCACATATTTTTAAAACTCTTCCCCTAAGGCCATTTGGACCCGGTGCTTTATATGGCTTAATGCATTTCAGGGACCTTCTGATTTGGTCACCGGTCAGCGAAATCGGTGGCCCCACAGGAATCTTATCACTTATTTCTTTAATCTTATTACCATTGTCTGCTACATCATATCTTCCATAAAACAAATTCAAATCATTCACCCATTTAAAACCATCTGTCCCTATAGTAATATCATTATTTACATTTCTCGAATCACGCCCCATCATCTTATTCAAACCTTGCCAAGCGCTCCTTGCATCTTGATTTGCTAACTGATCCTCTACCTTATTTTTGAAATCAATTTTTGCTTTTTGTACCATAGCTCTCAATTCCTTCCTTTTCATTTTAAAGCTCTCATTATCATTCTCATGAAATGCCCGATTTTTTTCGTTGAGGAGTTCCTTTAAATCTTTAGAGGGCCATGGCTTATTATTTGAGAAGACTTTGACCACTTAAGTATCGACAACTGTTTCTTCGCAAAATTGAATATAGGATGTAATACAGTCAGTTAGTTCGTTAGGGTCTCTACATAAGTCAAAAAAGACATCCCAGTTTGTAATACAAAAACAGTCCTTCAACATGTCTTCTTTTTCTTTATTCCAAACTTGAATTCTCTTCTCCACAGGTTTGTCCCTTCTAACGCATTGTCTGTATGTAGGCAGTAGATGGATAACATTGTGATCCGATTTACCGATCGGTGCTCGACATACTGCCTTATATGCATCGGCAATGTTCCCATAACACAAATCCAGTGTGCGTGAGAAGCGGGTTGGACGGTTAATATATTGCTGCAAATGTGGAAGAGTCTCTGTTAATGAAAGTGTATTAAAAAAAAAACCTAGTATGAAGACTGGTTGGTCTGCCGACTTTGTTAGGATCCTAGCAAAGCTCTCTGCAATATGCTCCGCTGCCTCGTTATTATTAGGTCCTGGTAGGGATGGGACGGTATAAAAATTTCATATCACGATTACAGTGTCCAAAATAATCGTGATTATCAATATTATCACGGTTTTGTTAAAAATTTATGAAAGTGCTCAAAAAGAACTGATGCTCACACTGAAAACATTTCAACAAGTTTTATAATTGAAAATCAACAAACAACAAATAAAACTAGCCTCTCTATGCAGTTTTTTAGGCAAGATTCTATTCTATGGCATTTGCTTCTTTATAATGCCCGTCGTCAATAGCAACACATTATTACACAGCGCACATCCATATCACAACGGACGCGCGCTCTTGTTTCATTCAAATACAACTTGCAGTCTTGCGTCTCCGATTTTTGATTGTATTGCAAAAATGAAATCACAGTTGATTTATTGTTTACAGAGTTTGATAATATTGGTGTGATATATCTCGTCTGGGCGATTGTTTGACAAAATGAGTTCATAAACAGGTAAGATTTGAAACATTATAGCTAATCTCATTATCAATTCAATATGTCCCCGTAATTATGTGGTAAAAATAAAATCGGTTTAATACGTGATGCATCTATACTTTACTATCCCTTAAAATATCACTCTTAATAATAGTCTTGTTTGAAGTTGTTTGTTCGTCTTTGGCTCAAATCCACTTGCTACGAACTTTTCTTCGCGGAAGCTTGACGTCTATTTCAAGTGAGTGACATAAAATGTTTCAACTCAAAACGACATTTCGTGCCCAATTGTTTCCCAGACGTAGTTTTGGTATTAAGGTCAAAGTTAACTTGCCTTGCGTTCGGGTGATGATCACACAAGACGACTCGGCAGATTTGAAGTGTTTCTATTGCAGTGACTTTTTGTTCGGCAGACAGGATGACCATCCTCGATCAAGTTTCCCTCAGGACTTTTGTAAAACCCAAAATATGACCACACCTCAGATTTGGTCCTCTTAAAAGGCTGAAAAATCTCCTGAGCACAGTCACTGCCTTCTGCCATTCCTTCTCGAATAGTAATTTAAAAAAAATATTGCGTGCTGCGCGCCTGCGTCAGACTGGCCGACAGGATTCAGTGAGTTATTAAAATCGCGATAATCAAACACGGTTTTAATGATAATTACATTTCAAACGATAATACTAACCGTCAGTACATTTTATCACGGTTTATAGTGAAACCGGTTATCGTCCCATCCCTAGGTCCTGGTACATAAACTAGGAATATGGTTATTCGACCAAATTCCCGCGGCAAGTAAAAGGGTCTAAAGGATACAACCAAAGTCTCATAGTCCGGGGTACAAGTCTGTAGCCTGGTTCTACCAGACTCTCGTACATACATTTCATTTGTACAGAGAGTCTGGCCTCCCTCAATTGAGAAATGTTTCCTTCCGTGTAGGCGGGTTCACTATTAAAGTTCAAATCTATTGGATCTGCCCAGAGTCACTCACGATCTGCCATAGCCAATCGCTAATGTGTGGTCGTGAGTGACGTATGTCATGCGCCGAAACGGCTGGAAACAACCATAGACAGTAAAAGAAACAACAAGTCCGAACTCCGAATGATCAGAGGATTAAATTTACAATAGGATTTCAGTCAACGAGAGCTGCAGGTTTTGTTAATCTAGGAACAATTATTAATTCGAAATGTATATTTGACATGAAGGACAGTGATTATTCAGTCAATGCTGTAAGTTACAGTGAATGATCAGTCTGTCTGCAGATGTGTAATAAACAACAATTTTTCATATTATGTATTTTTGTTTCTTAATTACCTTAATTATGGTCTTCAAAGTATGTGTTTGTACATTTTTATATGGCATTTAGTTTTTTTTTTTTTATTAAAACAAATTAACCATTGACATCTAAAACTGAAAATCAAATATAGTCTCCAAAGTATGGGTTTTCAAATTTTTATTTATGACAATTTTTTTTTTAATCACAACCAATTTGTATGATTTACAACATGTAAAACTGACACACCAACCTCCTGTACGAGTGCACAAAGGGGCTCAAATGTTCTATTCATCACAAGAATCAGTAAATTTACTGTTGGGAATATGAGCGACTGACATGACTCCTGAGCGGATCTTCAACAATAGTTTAGCAGCCAGGACTCGGGGCTTCCGAACACCGCGAACACCAGGCTAAAGTCCAAAATGTCACGGTCATTGTGCGTGCACGAGCTGCCCAGCACAAACTTCCAACCTTTCTGCCTCCTTCACTTGGTCCTCCGTTGTGCAACAAGAGGTGAGACGACAACAATCCGGCTTTAAATTCTGTATATTCGGCAGTTTCTTTTCCAACAACGGACCGAATAGCTTTTCTCACGTCTTTCTCCGCTGCCATTACTGCACTCAAACTGACGCACTACATCAACGTCATCGTTCTCAGCCACTCCCTCTATTCGCTGATTGGTCCTACAAAAAATTGATTTCTGGAAACCTAAGGATATGGAGCGGTCCCAGACGCAGTACTGAAGGAAAATGAAATTGAGCGGAAGTGCGTAGGCGGGCGCAGCCAGGCTAACAAGTCTGCTCAATGATGGTAAACTGCGATGACCAGTTCTTATCAACAAACATACAGAGTCCCCCGCCAACTGATTTCCGTGATTTAACCTTGTCTCTGTCGGCTCGAATTGTGTTAAATCCCTCGATATACACACAATGATCTTCATTTAGCCATGTTTCAGTAAAACAGATGAGATTACTTGTCCTAAAATCCTCCTCATGTTTGACTCGGAGTGAAACCTCGTCCATCTTATTATTAAGAGATCTTACGTTAGACAGCGTGATCACTGGAAGGGGGTGACGACTTCCTCGCCTCCGCAGTCTATTCCGGATTCCACCTCTCGACCCTCGTTTCTTAGTTCTTAATCTCCTTCCTTTGTGCAGATATATCCTTGCTGGAATCGCCATATCGACCTCATCGACCTCATAGTTATTATTATATCGTAAGGATAGCAAGAAATCTCTTGAATAAATCCGGCTCGATGCCATAGACGCCAATTGATCTTCAAAGGCTTCGCCCGCCAGCACCAGAGCGAACAGCGCCGAAGTCACGCTGATCATGAACACATTCATACTGCGTGCTTATAGTTAAAAAAGGAAGGAAGTAAAACAATAAAACGAATAAAATAACAACTTAAATAAATAAACACCACGAGACAACAGCGAGACACAGGGTCAGCAGCAGGCCGCGCCCCCGGATGTGACATGTAAATAGCACATTTCATTCATTCTCGAGTGGAGAACAGTTTTGCATATTATAATGAGTTTCAACTCACCCGTCAACGCACTTGGGGGAAATTTTTTTGAAAATATTCAATGTTGTAAAATGGCAACCGGAATGATTCGCCCATACATGTTCGACCCAGAGTCCGTGTGTTGCACCATTCCTGTCAGATCCAATATAGACGGCACACCACCGTTCTTTAATCTTAATCGGTCTGCACATCCAGTCTTGTTTACAAAATAATCCTTAGTGAAATGAAGCGAACAGACGGACAATGTTTTACCTCATCAGCTCATTAAAACTAGAGTTTATCCATGCAGTCCTATTGGAATCCAGAGGAACCATATACAGCGACTGTCTCGACTTTGACGTCATAGATTCCTACTTTGAAAAACGAGTTGTTTGCTGAGGCTGGTGTCAATAAAAGCTTTTATTGGACTAACAAGGACATTTTCAGTTCTGAAACTTACAGGATATTCTTATGACCTCTTAGATGTCAAAAGCTCAAGGAAAATTTGACTACTACTAGCATAACACATTACATATGCAGTAAACAGTGCTATTTCAGTATTACTGAGACATTATTAATGCTTTTTAAAATTATTTGATTAGTTTTTATTTGTATATTTTCTGGTTTCATTTTAATTTTAGTTAAACTTTTAACAATTTTGTTGTATTTTTCACGTTTATTTTTTTCCCCAATTCATTTTATTTCAGTAGTTTTTACGTCAATTTTAGTACATCAAGTTAAACTAATGTATTAAATTAAAATAAGACAACTAGTTGAATTAAAATAAGTTTAACAAACATTTTAATTTTATTAACAGTGACAACAATATATATATTTATGTTTTGATGGTTTTGGATTTAGCTTTTAGTTCAAGTTAACAGTAATCACTCTTACTGTAAAGCAATATTAATCTATGCAGTCACACACATGAAATTCAACAAGGAATTGTTTGTTCACAAACTTCTTTTTGTCAAAAGCTATTTGAATAAAGTCGATTAGTTTAGTGCCAGAACATTGTTTAATTCAATCCCCTAAACTACAAACATCTCCACTCCTCAACAATCACAAACAATTGGATCACTTTCATCGTGCAGCAGAGGTGGACCCAAAGTCAAGGCTGTTGGTTCAATCGCATGCTGTGCTATCGAGCTGACCGGAGCATGTTTTGTTTCAGAGCTGTTGCACAGGATCAACACTTCACTAACTGTTGCAATAAGCTGCAGACAGACTCGCAGGAAACAGCAGGTCCCTGAAGACCTCGCGAGCTAACCCGGGCTTGGTGCAGTCCACATGTCAGAATCTTCCATGTGTTTTCCATCATTAATTAGAGATGTTTGCTGCATGCCGTCATCAGATAACCGCAAACGATTATGTAACATTTTTGTCAGCGCAAGCAATGCCCCCGGTCGCTTGCCAACACAAACCATGCAAAGAATTTGAATGGCCTTTGACTTGGGCCGTGACCCTGAAAACACATTGTTGGCACACATGAACTTAATCTGATGTTTGTTTGGAATGGCCAAGCTGTTGTTGCCATTGTTTGCATCCCGTCCTCTCGATTGCAGCATTAATACACGAACATAACTGTTGCCATAAGTTGTTAAAACTTTACAGAGAAATAAATGAAACACTTGTATAATAGTGCAACAAATGCTTGATTGACATTATAGCTTAGAAAATATGCAAGTATCAAACACAATGCTCAGCAAATACCCAGCAATAAAGAATATGTTGCTATGACCTGCAGCATTTGTAAAGAATTCTACCCTTACAATGGTATTCAGGTCCAAAAAACGTAAAGACAATATAATGGTACTTTTTGGTGTTCCCGCCTGGCACTTTTCGAGGAGGGCGCTCAGTCTCGCGTTCCCCATGGCACGGGTCCCGCTGCTGCCGAGACATGGTGGCGATCTAAGTCATGGGGATCACAAATGGATCTAGTATAGGGGTTAGAAACCTTATCTCTGCTAGATCCAGTGCCTTATCTCAGGGTTCGGAAGCACGCACTGCGTTTTCTTCCGGATGAGGCACCGGTGCAACAATTATCTAGATCTGAGGAGTTGGAAATTGTAAGCATGGATGCAGGATATGTTGAGGACTCGCCACCTCACTCTCCTGCATTCGAGAATTTGAAGGATTTGTTGCTGTGTTGTTCTGGGGTGTGTTTCCCGTAGGGAAATACAAGTTATATTTTACTTTTTAGATGGCAATATTTACAATAATTTATTTTATTTACAAAAATAACTATTTTCTACATTTTTTAATATTTTTAAATATTTAATAACCATTAAAAGCTATTTGTGTATTTCCTTATTTTAGAATCTCAAAGATTATGCACTCTTTCATTAGAAAAAAAAAATACATACATATTTACAGAATAAGCCTTGCCAGTGACATATGAGAAAGAAAAAAAAAATAATCGTTCAATAATCGTAATCGAGGTGACTTGTTCGATTAATCGTGATTATGATTTAAGCCCAAATCGTTACAACACTAGTTTCCCGTACGACGTAGTTCGCGGCTTCACTACCATAGTACGATGCATCGTTGGAAAAATCAACTAGCTAGTCACGACTGTTTCCCGAAACCCACTGTCGCAAAGTATCGCTCAACTACCTTTAATGAAACTGTTTGAGATCCAATTAACGCTAGATTTGTTTTATATAAATTACAGACATGTCATCTGAGGACTATTTCTAATTGTTCTCAGTTGTTTTGCTTTATTACCAGACTCAATATTTGGCTCGTTCTTACATAGTATGCAAGTTCACACATGCGCACTCTTCAAACACGTTACTTCAAATCTTTTGACAAACTAAAAGACGTAAATTCCATTTGTAAGTATTCTATGTACTGAATGTCAGCTTGCTTATTTTGCTCAAGATAAGGATTTATTACGTCCAAATGTCATGCAATATAGAAACGATGCCTCTAACCACAGGTCGAGAGCTGTCGTTCAAACCACACAACTTTGCGATGCTGTTTGCGAATGTTCGTTGGAACGATGGTTTTGGGAAACACCGACTCGTGGAACTATGCTAATAACGACGGAACATGCGACCATAGTTGGCACCCCAGGGCGGTTGCTTACTTTTCCAAGTCAAACGACAGTCAGATCACTTAGAAAAGCAATTGGGCACTCCTTCTCAAAAGCCAAATGATTTAATCATTCATTTCCACATTCATTTTTCTGTAGCAAAATAATTTATTATGTTGTAGCAGTGGTTCAGGATGTGTTCCATGCCAAAGTTTAATAGGTACAATGCTATGAAGGAAGAACTGACTCGACTCATACACAGTACTAGTGATCACATTTCTGATGATTCCAAAACAAATGAAATAGCCCGGTGCAAACTCCTCATGAATGTCCACTGATACACTGTAAATATGATAATATTCCAACACGCATATTGTGAAAAACAGAACTGATAAAATGAAGTGCAAGTTGTCCTCTTCTCACGATAACTTAAGATGGCCTAAATCTTGATAGCCAATGTTGAGATACTACAGATCCATCTGACCCCGAGGCCAAGATACTGCCAGGAATGATTATGTGAAAATATTTTAAAATGTTGTTTTGTAACCACATTGTTTGTGTAGCACTTTGATAGGACTCTAGTCTAGTGAAACAAGAGCAACGAGCAATACTTTTGAATGCTAAATAGTAGACACATTTACATGCAACAGAATATCTATTGATAATCAGACTGATGGCTCAATCAGATTTAACATCCTTCATATAAACAATCAATCTGATTGATCTTGACCTGAATCAAATGGGTTGTTAAAGCTCTGGGGACCAAAAACGCGTTTAGTTTTTTTTTCACATAGCAGCAACATAGACTTAAAATACTCTGTCATTAATGGTCATATAAATAAAATCAATACATGATTATAAACTATAGAGGGTCTTCTTTTTTTGTGTACACTCTTACTAACATCAAATCCTTGTGTTTTTGTAAAATAAATAAAATAAATAGGGTGTCTCCACAAAAATCTTTCTGAAACGCGTCCGAAAAATGAACTGTAACTCAGTAAATACTTGTCACAGAGACACAAAATAATTCTCTTTATGGAGCTGAAATTCTCTTCTTTTAAATGAAGACTATTCTTTAAATGAAGAAAAAACTATTCTTTACCTCGTCTTGCTGCGCTGTGAGGAATAATACTGTCATAATAATCCTGGAAAAGTTACCTCAGTTACCTGTTTCATTTCAAGGAGCACGGATGCAGGTGATGTATCATTTATTCTTAAGTGCTTTGTTCTAATCGCGTTATTGAATAGTGTCTGTAAACTGCATAAAGACTGTTTAAAAGACAGACGCTTGCGCGCTGTGCGTTCATTCACTCTCACTCCTACATTAGTAAGACTATATAGACTACTTTTCTATACTGATCTATAAAACCAAAAAGACTGTTTAAATATGAATCGGGTGTGTGAACGAACGAACAAATGAACGAACGCACAGATGCATAGCCTTACAGACGAAATAGATTATAAAGTTTTTACTATAAAATAGAAATCAAATAAGCTTTATGTTAAATATATGTTAAATATATAGTATGTTTTGTCAAAAATAAACTAATCACCTGTTATCCAATGCAAGCTAATGCAATGCATATATCAACATAATGAATCTTCAACTTTGAAATATGTATAATAAACTGCATTGGGCTACTTTAAAAATAATACTTTATATGGAAAAAGAGTTTCGTTTTCAAGATGTTTCCAACTATAACTTTGAACCAATTCTACACAATGGCCCATATAACCTATTTGACCAGGATTTGTTTTCAGGTATGACTAAAAATGGGTAAAAAATGACTTTCGTTTATACGTATATCTGTTAAAGTCTGTATGAAATGGAAGTTCACACACCTAATGAGTGAGTAACAAAAAGAAGAGTGTATACAATCACACAACATCTTCAGCAGAGCGTGTCTCAGATGAGGGACACCTGGTCTTACCTTTCTTTGACTTCGCACCAATCTTTAGCTTGGAAGGCCATGCAATCTGAGTATCTGTCTCATCCATGACCTGTGGGGAAGAAAATAATACACATGTTAAAAGGTATATTAAAAAAAAAAATCATCAGTCAATTCTACTTAAAAGTTTAGTGAAGGTTTTTGCTCAATAAAATAGTCATATTTTGGGGTTATTCACAATTCTCTACACTCTCTCTCTCTGACAGGGCAGTTTTGGAGTTGTCCTTACATTACACTACTGATCACTATTTTTGTAACAATTAAGTTTTTTGTTTCAAAAATGTTTTTGAAAGACGTCTCTTATGCTCACCAAGGCTACATTCATTTGATCAAATATTACACAGTATTTATCAAATATAAACAGCAATATAGTAAAATATTATAACAATTTAAAATTTCCTGTGATGCAAAGCTGAATTTTCACCATCATTACTCCAGTCTTCAGTTTCACATGCTGATTTAGTGCTTAATAAACATTTTTAGTTATTATAAATGTTGAAATATTATATCTTAATATTTTTGTGGAAACTGTGGTACACTACCATTCAAAACATTGAGTTAAGAAATTAACACCTTCATTTATAAGGACACGTTAAATTAATCAAAAGTGATGTTTATAATGTGACAAAAGATTTGGTGAACACAAGAAACTTCTTTCAAAACATTAAAAAAAAATCATAATTATTACAAACGTTTGAGTGTGTATCCATGATTCATACTCTGATAGTTGACATCTATATAATTGCATCTAAACTATCATCATCCAACTATTAAGACAAAACCGCTGTATGTATAGCACTGTTGTTTGTCTTCCCTTCCTCACCATGGTAATGTAATGGTCAACATCAGAAATTGGGCCTGCCATAATCCACATTCCAATAAAGTTGGTCATCTGAATAAAATGTCAAGAGCATACCTGCTGAATATGTTATTAATGATAAACCACTAATTACTTACAACATCAAAACAGAGCCTATAAAAGATAATATTTTCACAGTACTGGACGTGGGAGGATTTTTTTACCTTTCTTTGAGGTTTAGATGACAAGAAAAAGAAAACAACACGCATATACAGGTAATTCATAATCAAAATATTTATCCCTCAACCTTAACAACACAAAATGGTGCTTTGGGAATTTTATTTGGACAAACTGAACTGTAGCTCTTTATTTAATTTGGTTTAATATTGAAATACCAGTGCATGTAAGACAGTAAAGAAAAAAAAAAAAGATTTAATTTTGGTTTAGGCTTTGGTTCTGCATATCAAATGTCTGTGATGCATTTAACTGACGTCAAATGTATCAATGTGTCCTGTGTGAAGACACTAGGGGACAGATGTTTCATGACCTTTCAGAAATTATTATAATATGCTAATGTCCTGCTCATAAACATTTATTAATATGAAAACTGTTGTGCTGCTTAATATATATATATATATATATATATTATTAATATTATTATTTTATTTTTTTTGTGGAAACCATGATACATTTGTAACATCTAAGGAATCAGACTGATACAGAAAAACATATCATATGGATTACTTTTAGGCTGTCCTTATGCGCTTCAGCTACACTTGCATTGAATGGGCATACTACTTTTCGTCTGTTGAAGCGCTGAATAATAAATAAATGCAATAAGCTAATAAATGCAATAGGATGTAACAAAATTAGAAATGTCATTATGTCACACCATGTCATAATTTTTATCTCCAAATAACTACAATCCCCATAAAATGGTACGTAATTTAATCGGTTGAAACCACCCATGTTATGATCCATATCGCTCTGCCACATATGTTGTGCAGTAAGAGTAATATAATACCACCTAATTAAAACATCTCAAATTATCTAGAACAAAAAGTCAAAAATCTCAGGAAATGTAAATGGAAAACCGGAAAAAATACCCCTCCGAATATTTTCAGCATTACAAACGGAGCATGTAAAACCCCGCAGCCGAGAGAGAGCTACGATCTGAGCAGGATATGAGGGCCTGTAAAGTGCTTGTGAAAGTCATTGTGTATATCTAGTGAAATCAGCAGTGGCCGGTACAGTCCTGTAGGGTCATTGATTAAAGTTGTTGTCTAGATAATTACAGAGGTCTTGAGGTTTTTGAGACTCTGAGGTGTCTTCCTCAAGTTAAAAGCAAACAAGCTGATGTCACTTCTGGGCAGTAGGCATTTTTCCCAGGGCTCTCACTGGCAGATGTCTTCTCTGGCTGTGATCCAAAAAGCTAGTGAGCTGCCTCCATAGACAGTATTTTAAGTCATCACAAGCACTCAGGAAGCAAAGACTGGTCAAAAGGGTTAGCACTAAACTGCTTTATTATGCCTTCTCAGAAGCCTACTTTTGGCTCAAATCATTGGAAATACAAGTTTCTTCATTTTATTTTTTTGCAAAACTCCAAAAACATACCTGCAATTGACTGTTTCCAGATAAAATAAGCACTAGTGGCAGAAAAACAACAACTTTCTTACCTTTTCACAAGGTGAAGGATAAAACTGAACATGCCATTAGTGCCACTCACTAGACAATTCTTTTTAAAAGTGTTGTAAAACGTGCAAGCAGCAAACACAATTTGCAGTGAGCAGCATGTATTCTTCACGGAGAATGCAAATCCAGAAAGTACAGCAAAGAGAAATCAAAGATGGTTAACAAAGTGAGAGAAATAATTAATCAAATCGTATTTTAACTTCTTGCTAATAAAAATTTAGTATTTTACCCAGCATTTGTACTTTATACACAATAAGTATCTTAGAAACATGCTTGAAATCAGTTTTGATTTGAGAAAATGTGTGAGCAGCGCTACTTGCATGATGCATAGTTGTTGCCTATGAACTGTGTTCAAAATGAGCTTCCATTTCAGTTTGGATGCTACTTAAAGAGACAGTTCACACAAAAATGCAAATTAGCCCATGATGTAGTGCATATGATATTCTTCTTTCAGACAAATACAATCGGAGTTATATTAAAAAAAAAAATGTCCTGGCTCTTCCAAGCTCTATGATGGCAGTGATCGGCCATTTCTGTCCATCAAAGCACATCCATCCATGATAAAATTGCTCCACACGGCTCTGTTAGTGTTATAAAATCCTTCTGAAGCGAAGCGATGAGTTCATGTTAGAAAAATATCCATATTTAAAACTATATCGACTAAAATAACTAGCTTCCGGCAGACGGCCTATGCAAGTCGACGTACGCCAAAAATGTAACACTTGACGATGACGTAGGTAGGATGTAGGAGTAGCGTAAGCTTTGACGCCTCACGCGGTTCAAACAAACAGGGCTGGGCAACAAACTCAAGCTCCACCAACATTTCTCTTTAAAAATTGTTGTTTTAGATTTCTAACTCGTGACTGGTGCGTTAAGGTCAAGGAACGTAAATTGATGCGTACGGCTGTCTGGCGGAAGCTATTAGTTGATAACATTTAAATATGTATATTTTTCTTGTGCCTGGTTCAGATTACACAAATTTTTTTGTCTGTTACGCTAGTCACTGTGTCAGATTACGCGATTTTGGCTCCTAAAATGTTGCCGTGTCGTGGACAAGACACATGTCAGACTACACGTTATTACACCTGACCAGTCATCGCATGCCCTGTTTAACGACGTACGTGATGTCATCGAGAAGGCGAAACTCGTAGCAAGTGAGTTCCTGGATTGCTCGGCATTGCCTTTTCAGCATGAGAAATACACGGTGTGGCGAGTGAGTGTGTGAACTGGTTGAATTGCGTGTGTCTCACGGCCATTGCGTGAGACTTGAGAACTCGATGAGGACAGTATGGGCTGTCAATCCTCCAAAGAGAACTCGAGGTAAAATATTGTGTTCTTATATATTTTTACTTCTAGTTTTAACGTTAGCACCATCGTCTCTCTTTCGTTTTGTCTTTTTTGAAAGTTGTATACGGAAAAGCTTGTGCTCCTATTGGTCAACCTCATACACGTGACGGAACCGTCGTGGACGACCGTTAAAAAAATTAAACATGCTAGTCTTTTTGTCGTGAAGCATCGCAGACGCGACGTAGGTTGTCGCCCACTATGACACACTATACGAGATGATACGATCGAATCTTGCGTCCTGACGCCTGTTGTCGTTTACGAATCCCCACGACACCCTACGTCAAACGGATCGTGCCAAAATCGTGCTAAAATCGTGTAATCTGAACCAGGCATTAGACAAACGCATCGCTTCACTTCAGAAGCGATATTAACCCCCCAGAGTCGTGTGGAGCACTTGTATCATGGATGGATGGATTTTGATGGAAACAGAAACAGCCATTCACTGTCATTATAAATGGAAGACCATTTTTTAATATAACTCCGATTATATTCGTTTGAAAGGATGACTTGAGGGTGAGTAAATCATGGGCTAATTTTCATTTTTTTTGGGTGAACTATCCCTTTAAGATGGCAGCTGACATCAAGACAGTATACTAGGCTTTGGAACAGTGTGTTGAATGCATGTGGTGTCTCTTTATGTCTCATACTTATCTTTTAAGGTTCTTTATCAATTGTGACTGTGAAAAGTTTTGTTTGCTCTTTGTTATGGACTCATTCAGAGAACTCTGGCTGGCGTCCTACTATCTAACAATGACACACGTAAATGCTTCTGTGAATGCTGTTTTTGGCAAAGCTGTGCCCGCCTGAAAGACGTTTTCAAACAGACCACACACAGCTCCTGAAAACTTACACAGCCAAAACATTTTACATGTTACTGGACACCAACGTTAACAGGTCTAATGTTCTTACAAATTAAATGGAGTGTTAATTTAACAAGCTCTGAATTCATAGTCAACTCTGGTTGCCCACAGACACTCATAGATATTTAGAGCCAAACTAAATTTCTGATTTATTCTATGAATTTATCTTAGATGTGAATTTACATTTGATGACAAACGTGCATAGAGCCTAAGATGTCTTTTGATCTGCTAAAATATGAATAAACAGTTCAGCAACATATTTTAATGAATAAAAGAATATGAATAAAAGCCTAAATTCAATATGCTCATCATTTTAAGTCTTTGAGTCCCTTCAAAAAAATTGGACTAAACCACTCAAATCAAACAGTTTGAAGGGGTGGTGATGGCGCAGTGGATAAGACACATGCCTTTGGTGTGAGAGACCTGGATTCGAATCCACTGTGAGACACCAATGTGTCCCTGTGCAAGACACTTAACCCCTAGTTGCTCAAGAGGCGTGCAAACTCTGACATTTACAGCAATTGTAAGTCGCTTTCGATAAAAGCGTCAGCTAAATGAATAAATGTAAATGTAATGAAGCGTCAACGTGGTTGTTGCGTTGTCAACGGGTGAGTAACTAATGACAGAATTTACATTTTTGGGTGAACTATACCTTCAAATATAGCTCAAATATGAATAAACAATGTACAGCACCTACAACAAAATATTTTATCAAAACTGAACATTTCAGCAAAGAAGTACACAGCAAATGTGACAAAACACTCCCCAAAAGAATTAGTGCTAGCAAATCAAAATTAAATACATTAAATGCCAAAAAATTATTCAAATTAAAATTTGATGGGAAAACCCCCACAGAAAGATAATGCAATCCATTATCGTGGCAGTAAAACATTGAATAGAAAAGTCAATATAGTTTCCATTTAACTGATCTGCTTATCACCTTCTGTCCTTCAGTCCACAGAAATCCGATATGCAAACTGTTCCACCGAACCCTATTAAATAATATGAGTAGATATTTACATAAAATGAAGGTTGAACATTTTTAAAATGTGTTGGAAACCAAGCGCCAGACTATAAGACATGTTTTAGAGAGAGAAAAAAAACACACTGCGTAATAAATAAGCCATGTGATTATGTTTATGGTGCGAGCACACTCCTGCTGCGCCCCAACGTGAGAATGGACAAAATGATGCAAGACTGTGTTTGCCACCTGTTTCCTGCCCCAGTCCCGCTGCGCTGTGCCACAGGTGTTCGGCAAGGAATTGTGGGCCTTAAGACCAGACTCAAATTGGGACTTAGTTCACATAAACAGCTTTAAGTGTCATTATAAAATATGAGGGGCCTTCTATTGACTCAGCTGAGGCTCTGAAGTGTGTTTGGTCCACTGGGTTGGGGTGACATTGTTCCTGTTTTTTTATCAAAGTTTGGGTACGTAGGGAGCATGAACTTACAATATACAAGTGAGAGGGACACGTGATACAAATTCAGCCCGGCATCGTAGATGCTCTGACAAGCCTTTTCCAGAGTCACATGGAAAGGGAGGAAATGCCTCAAACTGTTTCTACAGCAGAGGCCGGAACTGTATAATCTCACCCTGTTTTTCTTGATCTCCTCAAAAATTGCTATCTTTGAAGATTCCCTTCCATAAATAGAAAGGATCGGGGGAGTTGAAAAACAAGCCATGGTGCTCAATTCATGCTCAGTAAAAACAAAAGGCCATCCACTGTTCGGGAAACGAAACGGAATGATTTCCTTTCAGCGGTTTAATAGACCCTATGTAGCTTCGCCCCTTTTCAGTGCTTTTCAGCTTGTCTTCCGGTTTGTATTTCCACAGCAACTTCCGGATTAATGAATTAACTACTCGTTTTAAAATCTGTCTGGTCTACTGACATTTATTATGACGTCCGCTTCAAACATTACAATGCTCATGATAACTTGTGTTAACTATACAATAAGTAAATCCATTTCAGCAGCTAATTACTCTTCGACTGCAATGCCATAGAAATATACAGAGCTACTATGAAAATTAATGTTCAAATACAAAATTCTAAAGATGGCTGTGCGCTTGTTTTTTCTGGCGCTTAAGGTCTATACATCAGTAAAAACATTGGCCCTCAGAGCATCATGAAAAACAAACTATAATCTATAGAGAGACAGTGACCAAAACAAGACTAGAACTGGAACTATCTTATTCTTATCAAAGCTGTCACTGTACAATTTCATTTGACTGTCTGAGTCTTGCAGTACAGCTTCAGTCTGTTCTGGACTCTTGTGAATAGATTATAATTCGAGTCTAAAGGCAAATCTGTTCTGTGAGTGATATTTACCTTGTTTTCCTCATATCAAATTTCACATTTCTCCTCAATTTATATCTTTAGTATGCTATATTCTCTACAGTAACAGCCATATTCTTAATCTTAATATGCATGGGCAACAGAATATTCCAGTATTACTTAGTTTTTGTAAATATGCCAATTGACACACTTGCTGTTATTCCTGCCATTGTTTCCCAGGTCACTCAAGATGTTGTCTTTATGTACTTGATTTATGTACTTCATTCTGCTCAGTTATTCTATTTTCACAACGATTTAACAATAAGGACAATTCTAGCTTTAAAAAATGCCCAACAACAAATGCAAACAATCGGACAATAATAGTTCATTTGAATCCAAAACAGAATTTGGGAAAAGAGAACATTGTTTTAAAGGGGTCATGACATCAGGACTTTTGAACTTTTACACATTAGAGAGGTCTTTGTACCAATGGGCTATATGCACGCATACGTTCTGCATTCGACGCAAGGATGCTCGTCCATTTCCGGTTGTGGAGATTAAAGCGGAGGAAAACCGAGGAAAACGGGATTATGGCAGAGTCTTCAAAATGTACTGTGAAACGTACATACGTTTAAATGTAATTTTATATATAGTTATGTTTATTTAATATAATTTTAAAAAGAAGCATAAACACAACGAGGGGTGTCTGTTTTATCTGTTTTTGTGACTAACGTTTCTTTAGTATAACCATGGAGTATAAAATTCAATATAAATTCTCGGTATTGCATTGGACTCTACGATCGGCGAAAGTTATCGAGCATCCTTACATTTTCACAGGAAATACCGCCATGCATAGAGCCCATAAAACATCCTGCAAGTTGTAGCTTAAAACGTCCTCCTTATTATAAACAAAACATTATAATCAAGCTCCAAATACAGCTCGTTTGGATATTGAGGGACTTGTGATGTCACACGGGCAAATACATTTGCATATGCCTGGCTCCAGAGCAAGACATCGACTAATAGCTTTTCATCCTCGCACCACAAACCAGTATACAGAAGCCCATTCACTTTCTGACGTACTTCACGCATTTGATTCTGTCAACTACAGGACAAATGGAAAAATGAATAGAAGCGTAAAGGAACATCCCATTTAAACAGGTCGTTTGTGACTTTGTACAGACTTCAGAGAGATCCCAGCATCTGGAATCAGATCGTCCATGCATTGAGTGAGCGTGTGAAGGCTACGGGTCGGCCAATCTGGTTCTGTCCGTTAAAAATAACTTTTGGAAATAACAATCGTGGTCCTGGACAGTGAGTGACCTTACACATTAAGATAAAATCTGATTTTCTCCAGTCATTGGTTAAAAAAAACAAAACAAGCTAACAATACTAGCTAACTAGCGTTAGTAAAGCGGCCAAAGGGATCTTTCTGCCTCCACCTAAGCTCCGCCCACATAAAAACGTCACCGTGTTTACCAACTGAAAAGGGGTCGAATGGAGAGTAGAACACCTCTGTTTTCAGATGAAGCAGTCAGCTGTGTTGCATCTGACTGCAGTAAACGATTTTATCCTGATTTGTCTGCAAATTACGTTTTATAATGTTTTCAAAACACTGTAGTGCAATGGAGTAACAATGTAGTGCAATGGAGTAATGTAGGACCCAGATAGCAAACTGACATTGAATTCACGTGGAAATATGACATCGAAACAACGCTGATCTGACAGTTTTGCTCATCGAATTAACGTTGAACCAACGTCATAGACGTCATTCTTTCAAAACTAACGGAAAATCAACTTGAAATAAAGCCCGAACCGCTAGATGCCACTAAAATCTACACACTGCACCTTTAACTGACAAGCCTTAAAGGAGCCACCCCTTAATAAATCATTTCAGACAAATGGTCAGAATGAAAGTTGATCATTGTAGCCCATCACATAGACAAATCCGATGTGTGCGTGAAGAAAATGGACAATGAGAGGTGTTTACGATTCCGCTCTACAGCGTTCAAAGCGTCACAATTTTAAAACTTCATTAACGACTTGGTACCGAAGTAGGTACTTTTTTTGACAACTCTAATACACAGTGGAAAATATTTAGACCCTTAGAACCTCATAAAAAAAAAGAAATCCATGTCATGACCCTGTTGGAGGTAATCAGATTGTGGTGTTTACGTGATTCAATACTAATCATTCTGAGTAAAGTTTTTCGCTTTAGCCCAAAGATTGAAAAAGAGATTGAATGAACCACTGAATCTTGAACCAATGCTGGTTTGTGCTTCAGCCAAATTTCTGCAGAGATGCTCCTCTGAGATTCTAAACCGCTTGGACATCTAGAATAATGATCAAACGGAAACCTACGCTGTTAATTGCGAACAGTAACATTTGTCATTCCGAAACTGGAGAGAACAAGACCGTTATTTTCACTGATGGTATCCATGATCAAAAAGCACATGGCTGAATGGCCAGCCATCTGTCACTTTGGTCAGCATGGCTAAAGCAAGGCATTACTCATTAGCATAATAGAAACCAGCCCGTTTGGAATAAAATGACTGAACCTCTGAGATATATTATGATAGTCAATACGTAACCACCTTGTTTCCGCATGAGCGAGTGATTTGTTCGCTCAAACATGCTTTCATGACCAATACTACAAATCCCAAAGGGAAATGAGCTCAGAGGATTTAGTATTCAGTGGCACAGAGTTTAACAAATCAGCCATTTTTAACAAATCTTCTTTTAATACGTTCACGTTGATCTACACTCCGTTTCAAATTGACCTTGCTTAAGATCAAGGCAAGAAAGAAAGCTATTCTTCATAATGCAGAACATGTCACAATGGAAATGTTTACAGTGCAGTTTCCATGAGATGGATGGAGTCTCTAGAGGCCCGATAGACTATTAACTCATCAAAGATGTGCTTTTTGCTCTTTGAAGGGATGCAACTTCGTCCAACAAAAGGAAATGTACTATCACATTCAAAACAGTTCTCTTTCGTTTTGAGTTAACGAGAACTTATAAATAATATTCCAACCTCACACACTCCATGGTCCTGGCTTGGGAAAATCCCTCTGCTTTTTTGTTTTGGAAAAGAAATGTGTGGTAGAAAGGTCAAAAATAAATCTGGCCAACCAGAGCACTTCATTATTACGCTTAGCGGAAATCAGGCAGACAGACAGTGAGCAAGAGCGAAGTCATCTATCATGAGGTGCAGGGAAAGCCTGGCAATGTTACAAACTCGTCAAGTAATTCCATATGATCCCTGTCGCAAACAGATTCTCTTATATCTGTGTGAGGCGCAAACACCCGCTGAGGTCCAGAAGTCTGATCCTTCGCGCCAGCACACGGAGGCTTACCTCACAGCTTGTGTGTCACATCCAACGAACGGGATTGTGGGTGGAGGGCTAGGAAACGGCCCAGATCAGTGTTTCCATGAGCACACTGTTTCAGCGTACTGTGCTAGATGTTGTTGTTCACCCTGTGCATCGTTGAGATTGGCATCTCGAACGACTGACGAATGGTGTTTGTTTTTCTGTAATTTATGACATCTCGTCAAATAAAGAAGACATGTAGGAAAACTCAGACTCAAAGAGGAATCGGGCCAAATGTGTTGTTTTTTTTTTTTTATTTTTTTTTTAGAAGAATTCAAAAACAAGAAGGATCAGGTAAGGCTGACAACATCACAGATGCAAATTTACAGAATAAGCAGCAAAATAGGTCAACCAAAAATTCTATTATTCACTTATTGAATTCTTCTGAAGAACACAAAGAGAGAAGTTTTGACGAATGTTTACGTTGCTCTTTTTCATAAAATAGTGCAGGGGCTGTCCGGCGGCAAAAGGACAAACAAAGACCATAAAATCATTATGAAATAGTCCATATAACTTGTGCGTTATATTCGGAGTCTTCTGAAGCCAAACAATACTGCTGTGGGGATGACATACTTTAGTAGGCCAAAACCCGGGAACAAGTTAGCATTTTAGCACTTCTGTTTCCATCAATGGGTTTCATTAAAAGGAACTCACCCCTTGCACTCCAGTTTTCAGTAGCTCCCATCAAGGAGAAGGTTTAGACAACCAAGGGCAAGTAAAAATGTGTACCAGATGTCATTTGTGCCAACTGCCATTCGATTTCTAAATGCTGAGAATCCATAAATACGAGTAGGAGTGGATATATGTAAGCTTAAGTATAGCTGCATGGTAATGTTACTGTTTTTAATTTATGTATGTATTTTTTCCTTATGTTTTTTGGTGTTGGTGTCCTTGTGTGTGATGTATAGTGAAGCCAAAGACAAATTTCCACTTGTGGACAATAAAGGAACTAAACTAAACTAAACTAACTCATAGAAGGCATAGAAAGAGGTTAACAGAGGGACGTTAAAACATCTTTGCGGCGAACTGGTAAACTCATCTACTCACTAGTCTGCTTTTAAAGCCTAATTACGTTAATGAGCATGCTCTTGCAAACTATTATGACTCAAACTTTCAGAGAAAATGTATCAACATTAGTGCTGTCAAATGTTAAACTACAATATTTATATCAGTAAGTCTCAAGCGATATGTCAGTAAATAAGTTAATTTATTTGTAGTATACTTAGTATGAAATAAATGAATTTTAAATACAGTTTGGTATTGTTTGAAAAATCCAATAGGGTTTTTTTAGGTTTTTTTTTTTTTTTTTTTTTGTCAAACGAGGGTGATGGGTTGGCCAACAAAAATACGCTTGGACTTGCAAAATAGACCAAAATTTAAAGTTGTAATTCAGTGAAAATTATGCTTACATGTGTCCTAACTAGACGCGACGTGACGCCGCGACACGCGATAAAAGGTATCTTGTTAATCAGAGTTTTTGTCCTAACCACCAGGCGTGACACGCGAAGTTTCTAATTTAAAACCGGTTCCTATTTCGGCGACGTCGCGGCTGACAGATCCACCCACACAGAGATATTACACTGGTTATGAGTACACATTATTTATATTTAGTTAAAAATAGGTCACTGTGCCACAAGCGATAACGGATAATTTACCTCAGATTTTGAAAGCATATAATATAGCGTTCAAAATGAATTCTATGCAAACATACAACTGTACTTCATAACAAAATTTGTCAATGAGTATATTTTAATGTTTTGATTTTTAATAATGTTATTTCTTGATTTAATTATGTCCTTACCCATTTCCAATGCGACTGCAGGCCAGCAGTCCCAGATAGCAGACTGACATTGAATCAACGTGGAAATATGACATCGAAACAACGTTGACCTGACATTGTTTTGCTCATCGAATTAACATTGAACCAACGTCAGACGCGTCATTCTTTCAAAACTAACAGAAAATCAACTTGAAATCAACGCGTTGTTTCAACGTTATGAAAGCAAACCAATTTTCGATTTCATTTAGCTTTGAAGAATGCCGCGTCTGACGTTGGTTCAACGTTAATTCGATAAACAAATCAACGTTGTTTCAATGTCATGAGAGACGTCGTTTCCACGTTGATTCAATGTCAGTTTGCTATCTGGGGTGCGCTTGCACAGAGAGACTCCGCCCACACGCTGTTCTAAATGGCTGTGATTTTTGATTGACGTCGTGTGGACAGACACACTTGCCGTCGCTGGAATTTTATTGCGTCGTGTGTAGTTAGGACACGGTGTTATTAGCATGGTTCCAATTCATTGCATTGAAAAGAACAGCAGACATTTTGAAAAATAACTTCTTTTGTATTCTACTGAAGAAAGAAAGTCATACGAATATCACGATGAATGAATAATAACAGAATTTTCATGTGGGAAAATTATTTCCTTTAATAATCATTAATAAAACAATAAAAGTACCTCAAAGGGAGCTCCAATTTCAGACCTATTTAAAAGTCCAGTATGAAAATGATTAAATTATGGCACACAGTACAATGAAAGTCTTTGTGCAGACACAAGTGCCATGTTTACATTTTAAACCCTCCCTACTAAAGGCTTTTGGTAGTTGCTCCAGCCTGCATGCACCTGCTTTTCATTTCCCTCCCAAAATTCCCCATCAGCCTGTTGACAAATAACTTTACAAAAGTCTACAATTCATCCTCATTCTATAAACAACTAGGAAGGTATGAAGGGGCAAGGAATTCACGATGATAGTGATCCACACCAGAAAAAAAAAATGCACCATGCATGCCAAGACCAGCCGAACGATTATCAATCAATGTCATTGTCTAAATTTGTATAAAAATATTCAAAAACATAGAGGTTTACATTTTCTGAGTGATGCACGCCATTGTCGCCACAATGCTAGGGTTTTGTAGATGGTGTAAGAGCGTCGCTATGGGGTTGCTTTGGTCCGCTGATTGTTCATTAGTGAATTGCTATGTCAGTAGCCACTTTTCCACTGTCGGGCCAGTGCGAGCCAGGGCTAAAAACGTGCCGGCGGGCCAATGGCCTTGGAACTCAAACACCGAGCTCAAAATCAAGATGCGATTCCATTATCGGGCCATCAGTCCCCACCGCATCGCTACACTAAAACATGCCCTCAACACACCTCCATAGAACGAAATCACACAAATTCACCATTTCACCAGCTGACTAAAACTAGCTAGATCACAAAATGAGCATGAAAGAAGCGAACATTTGGTCTTTTACTTAGAGACGTAAGATCCCAGCATCGGTATTTGACCAATGTTTTACAATACGAAATTTACAGTGATAGTAATTTATTAATATGTGTCTGGAGTGCACATTAATCATCCAGAATCAAAGTGCTATTTACCATTTTCCACAAAACTCCATTAAGGTTTGAATCGGCTCACACATTTAGAAAAATACATAACATACATTTTTATTAACTATTATTCAACTAAATTTAATGGTTAGATCAGAAAGCTTGCAATGGTTGTTTTTTTTTTAATAGTTAGGCCTAATAGTGATGCTTGCATTTACAAACACCTCTAATAAAAGAAATCATAGAAACTCTCTTTCAGTACAGAAAAAAGCATACTGAATAAACAATTATTTTGTTGCCAACAAGTAAACAGTTTACAAAATGGCAATTTTGATAACAGTATGAATAGCTAATAAATACTATATATACATGATGAGTTCAGAAGCAAAAGCCTCTAAGTGCCATTTGAAATTTTCTTCTAGTATGATCATTTTTATCAAGCTTGTATATTTAAGTTCAGTAATTTCACTTAAATGGCAATGAAGATTACCTATTAATTGTTATTTAAGTGAAATTACTGAAAAATGGTCATTCTAGAAGAAAATTTCAAATGGCACTTAGAGGCTTTTGCATCTGAACTCTTCATGTATATATTGCTGCATTCTTTCAGAGAGATGAGGCAAGGTTTCCTGAGGTGTTGCCGTTACCTGATCAGAGCTCTCAGCGTGAGAGAAATGTTTAAGGAAAAAGGGCTGAATCCCATCATTGTGCAGAATCACGGAACACTCGATGGCTCCAACAAGAAAACACAGTCGCCATGATGATGGACAGGAACGCAGTGTTGTTATTGAAAGCACGTGTTATTTTAACAGACTGGTATCACTCTACCAAAGACATGCTCTTGGGGCGTGGGGCGCTGAGTCGGCAGAAATATTTCCCTCACAGTCAAAAGACAGATTATATGCTTTCCTTTTTTTAAATACCGGTCCATTTCTAAAAAACACTTTAAAAAAAAAAAAAAAAAGATTTGTTGTTGCTTTCGACATAACGTGAGATAATTCCTGAGGTCATTTTTCATGAATTTATCTATGTCTCTGGGTACAGGCCGAATTTCACATTCTTACATCGTGTGTTTAGATAAAGTATTTGTTTTCAGAGCAAGTTTGACATGACCAGAAAAAATACCACTCTTATCTTTTGTTAAATCCCATTTACAAGGTTCCTTAGGAGACGAGACACACCGTGTTATTTCTCAGAAGAAATATCATACGCTTCATTTTTTAACATCCACTAATTCACATGACAAATAGGGCCCGTCACAAAGTCTACACTTAGCCTCATGGACTGTTAAGCAGTCGTCCAGAATGCAGGCTTTGCAGAAGGAGCATAGAAGCTGAAAAATGGGGCACGTGAAGTTGTAAGCATGATTATAAACCTAAAATGAAAAACTGGTTCCCTTGAAAAAAACCCAACAGGATTTTTCCATTGACTTTTGAATTATTGCAGAAATTAAGCTCTGTTACCAGCAGCAAATAATTTTTACATGTTCATCATGATAAAATTCACAAATGCACATAACACTCTAAAATCCAAATTCGGGTCAAATATGGACAAACCCAAATGGTGGGTTAAAAATGAAATTAAAAACTGTACAGTTGAAAGTGAAAGTTGAAGTTGGGTTAAAATTTTAAATGACATTTTTAATCCATCATATTTGGGTTTGTCCATATTTTACCCAATTTTGGGTTAAAACAACCCAGCATTGTTTAGAGTGTACATTTCGAGAATTTTGAAACCAAATACAATCACAAAAACGTTAAATGTCTGAACACTATAATAAAAATAATGGTTCGTTTGTGTTTGTAGCTCCGGAGAATTTCTTCACAAATCCTTGATTTTCTTCTTTACCACTTATTTATAAACAAGCACTTTCTATTTTTATATTATGTGAACTTATCCTCGATAGTATTCCTTATAAAAAACAATTGGATTGCTTTGATATCGCTACTTATATCCAACCTCCCTAAATCCTGGCTACTAGCCTTTAGCCCGCTAGCATTCCACGCGTGCCCTCTCGCCTATTTGATCGTCTCATTTTACACCCGTTTCACTGAATCCTGGTTATTTCCGACATTTCAATCCTAAATTAGTAGTGATAGTTGTAGTATCACTACTAATTTACTGATCATCCGTTATAATGGCGAACATATCAGATGCGTGTCTAACATTACCTTTGAGTGCAGATGAAGACACATTCGAGCTCTTCACGGTGAAGCAGGAGCTGGAATACGTCGAGAAACAGATCCGCGGTCTGCTGGTGAAGCAAGCCGAGCTGCTGGATCGGCGCTCAACGCTTGAAGCATCACGCGCCGACGCTAACAAATCAAATCACTCTTTGACTCCGAGTTCATCTACGCCGTACGTTACTCTGCCGAGGAAGATGCGATCATCTAAGGCTTCATTCACTCCGGCACCGAAACAACATGGACCATGGATCACACAGCGGAAGACTCGAGCCAGGACCAGAGCTGCCTCTCCGCCCCTCCCGGTCTTCGAGATCTCCACCCGGAACCGCTTCTCCCCTCTTCGCGAGCCGGAACGCGACGACGCCGTGATCATCGGCACATCCATAGTCCGCCATGTCCGCGCTAATTCGGATAAAGGTAAAGTGCGCACTCACTGCTTTCCTGGTGCTCGTGTTCTTGATGTTGCTGCACAGGTTCCCGAGATCCTGAACGGGGACGAGCGCGTCGGAGCTGTTGTGCTGCACGCGGGAGCGAACGACATCAGGCTGCGGCAGACGGAGGTTCTGAAGAAGGACTACAGGAGCCTGATCGAGACGGTACGCAGCACAGCGCCTAAAGCAGCGATCATCGTGTCTGGACCGCTTCCCACGTACAGACAAGGACAGGAAAGGTTCAGTAGACTTTTTGCATTAAATGAATGGTTAATGTCATTGTGTAATGAACAGGGGCTGCACTTTGTAAATAACTGGCATCTGTTTTGGGAAAGACCGAGACTGTACAGCACAGATGGTCTCCATCCCAGCCGAATCGGAGCGGCTGTGCTATCGGACAACATTTCCAAGACATTACGCACCAGATGACTAATGAGTCAAAGTCCAAATTACAGCCTTTGCGGTCCAAACTTAACTAATAAGCATAGTGTGGAACATTATATAGAAACTGTGTCTATTCCTCGTTTAGTGAAGCCAAACAATAAATCTAGTGTAGGATCTAGCAAAAATCTTATTGTAATTAAACCAGAAAATCTAAATATCAGTCAACAAAAACAATTTCTAAAGCTAGGTCTCCTAAACATTAGATCGCTCACACCTAAGGCGGTTATCGTAAATGAAATGGTCACAGACAATAACTTCGATGTTCTGTGCCTTACTGAAACCTGGCTTAAACCAAATGAGTATTTCGGTCTAAACGAATCTACTCCGCCAGGATACTGTTATAAACATGAGCCTCGTCTGATCGGTCGTGGCGGCGGTGTTGCAACAATCTATAAAGATATTTTTAATATTACTCAGAAAACAGGTCACAGGTTTAATTCATTTGAAGTACTTGTGCTAAATGTTACGCTCTTAGATGTAAAAAGGAAATCTATATTATCTCTAGCCCTGGCTACTGTATATAGACCTCCAGGGCCATATGCTGAATTCCTAAAAGAGTTCGCAGACTTTCTCTCGGATCTATTGGTAAATGTCGATAAAGCAATAATTGCTGGAGATTTTAACATACACGTAGATAATACAAATGATGCTTTAGGGGCTGCGTTTACAGATTTATTAAACTCCTTTGGGGTCAAACAAAACGTCAGTGGTCCCACTCATCGTCTAAATCATACACTAGATTTAATTATATCATATGGAACCGATCCAACTGATATAGATATTATACCGCAAAGCGATGATGTCACTGATCATTACATGGTGACTTGCATAATACGTACTGCTGAAATATGTCATGTTGCGCCACGTTATAGACCAGGCAGAACAATCCTTCCAACCACTATAGATGGATTTTCAAATAGCTTACCTGATCTATCTAAGCTGCTAAGTGAACCCAAACAAACAGATGAATTAGAGGAAATGACTAGCAGTTTAAGCACCATTCTTACTAGTACATTAGATATTGTTGCGCCAATTAAATTAAAAAAGGTTCGAGAGAAAATTAAAGCACCGTGGTACAACAGTGCTACGCATGCTATCAAGAGAGAAACTCGCAACTTAGAGCGTAAATGGAAACAAACTAATTTAGAGGTCTCTAGAATCGCGTGGAAAGACAGTATGTCACGTTATAAAAAGACACTAAAAACAGCCAGGGCTGAGCATCTCCGCAAACTAATCAAAAATAACCAAAATAATCCAAGGTTTTTATTTAACACCGTGGCTAGGCTAACAAATAAACAGACATCACCAGAGCAAAATATACCTTTACAGTTTAGTAGTAATGATTTTATGAATTACTTCAATGCGAAAATAGAAAGCATCCGAAACAAAATTATAAATGTACAATCCGCTATGGTGTCTTATGATTCAGCTTCAATTATGGACCCTCTAGAACAACTAAACCGCTTTACAACGATAGGACAGGAGGAGCTAAATAAACTTATCATTGCATCTAAACCAACAACTTGTTTATTAGATCCAATACCCACTAAACTACTGAAAGAACTATTACCTGTAGTGGAAGAGCCTCTCCTCAATATTATTAACTCGTCTTTATCTTTAGGTCATGTCCCAAAAATATACAAGCTGGCTGTAATAAAACCGCTCATTAAGAAACCGCAATTAGATCCAAATAACTTGGCAAATTACAGACCCATTTCAAATCTTCCATTTATGTCCAAAATACTTGAAAAAGTAGTGTCCGCTCAATTGTGCTCTTTTTGCAAGAAAATGATATCTATGAAAAATTCCAGTCAGGATTCAGACCGCATCATAGTACAGAAACTGCGCTAGTTAAAATTACAAATGATTTACTTTTAGCTTCTGACCAAGGCTGTATCTCAATACTAGTCCTACTTGATCTTAGCGCTGCGTTCGACACTATAGATCATATAATACTCTTGGATCGACTACAAAACTTCACCGGTGTCCAGGGACAGGCATTAAGCTGGTTTAGATCGTACTTATCGGACCGTTCTCATTTTGTCTGTTTAAATGGGAAAAAATCAAAGATAACGTCAGTAGACTATGGAGTACCGCAAGGATCAGTTTTAGGCCCTCTGCTATTCTCAATATATATGCTGCCACTTGGTAATATTATAAGAAAACATGGAATTAATTTCCACTGTTACGCTGACGACACTCAATTATATATTTCATCACGACCAGATGAAAACACTAACTCATCTAAAATGACAGAGTGTCTCAAAGATATAAAATGCTGGATGACGCGTAATTTCCTGCTATTAAATTCAGATAAAACGGAGGTATTACTTATTGGTCCAAAAAACTACTCACAAAACCTCTCACAATACAACTTTAATATAGACGGATGTCCTGTTACTTTATCCACAACAGTAAAAGACCTGGGTGTTATACTAGACCGCAACTTGTCGTTCGAAAATCATATTTCATATGTTACAAGAACAGCCTTTTTCCACCTTAGAAACATTGCTAAGCTACGTAACATGCTATCTATTTCTGATGCAGAAAAATTAGTTCACGCATTCATGACCTCGAGACTAGATTACTGTAATGCTTTATTAGCCGGTTGTCCTGCATCCTCAATAAACAAGCTACAGTTAGTACAAAATGCAGCTGCTAGAGTTCTTACTAGGTCAAGAAAATATGATCATATAACACCGATTTTATCATCTCTACACTGGTTACCTATTAAGTTCCGCATCAACTACAAAATACTACTACTGACCTATAAAGCCCTAAATGGTTTAGCACCTATGTACTTAACGGACCTTCTTTCGCCCTACAATCCACCGCGTTCCTTAAGATCACTAAATTCAAGGCTTCTGGTCATTCCTAGGATATCGAAGTCCAGTAAAGGAGGGAGGGCGTTCTCGCATTTAGCTCCAAAACTCTGGAATGGCCTTCCCGATACGGTCCGAGCCTCTGACTCGCTGACACAGTTTAAAACTAGATTAAAGACGCATCTCTTTAGTCAAGCATTCACATAATGCTTACCTTCTAGTCCTCTGTTATGCCATACGGAACCGTTTGCCACTGAAACTGCTTAACGCACCAGTGGGGCTCGACAGCCTCTTAGACAAACGGGTCGGCGCGTATGGTTGGGTTGCGGAGAGTTCGGGTTACGGAGAGTTTGTGAGTTATAACGGAAATTATTATGAACATCAGCTATGCTAATTATTTCCCATCTGCCTTTCTGCTGTTATCTCGGGACGCTTGTCCCGAGAAAAATGGCGTTCGTCAGGTCCAGTTTTGTGTCCAGCCTCTCACGGGGATTTCGGATGCCCCAACGCCTGTGATGAGACGACTCAACGCCTGTGATGAGACGACTCAACGCCTGCGATATGTTATGGCGCCGTTTGATTCATAAACAATATTTATATTTAATATTTATATTTAAACAATATGAATGTAAGCCAGAGGAGAACTGGCCCCCGACTGAGCCTGGGTTCTCCCAAGGTTTTTTCTCCATCCAATCTGATGGAGTTTTGGTTCCTTGCCACTGTCGCCTTGCTTTTGGCTTGCTTTGAGCTTGCTCAGTTGGGGTTATTTAGTGTTTAGCAATGTTGTTGATCTGTGTTGTGCTACTTACATGTTATCACTGTGAAGCTGCTTTGATACAATCTGTATTGTGAAAAGCGCTATATAAATAAATGTGACTTGACTTGACTTGACTTCCCTCTGGGGGGGGGGGGGGGTGGATGGTTCCATTGGCTCTTGGATTGTTGAAGATAATAAATACTGTAATCAACAAAATGTTTATTGTGATAATCTTCACAAATTTACACAACTTTTATGCATTTTAAGCCAAATACAATCGGCAGAAGTAAAAAGTTAAATGTCTGGAACCTTAAATGAAAATAGTTTCCCTTGTAAAAAAACCTAATTGGATTTATCCATTGGCTTTTGGATTATAACAGAAAATAAGCTCTGCAACCAGCAAAAGTTTATGATTCTTACATGTTCATTATGATAATCTTTACAAACGCACACAACTTTTATGAAATTCGAAACCAAATACAATCACCACAAATAAAAAGTTACACATCTGAAACTTAAAATAAAAAAACGGTTATTTTTTTCCATTGGCTTTCAGATTATTGCAGAAAGCTCAGAAACCAACAAAAGTTAATGATTCTTAACTTGAATAGTGAATCTTGAATCCTGCAGACAACTTTAAAGCCAAATACAATCACCAGAAGTAAAATTGTAAAAGTCTGAAACCTAAAATGAAAAAGTGCACAAGTGTGATTATAAATGCATTGAGTCTGTGAAAGCGTGCTAGTGAGTTGATAGGTTTTCCTGTTTGGCATGATGACGGCCATGGACTTCACGAACGCACGCGAGCAACGTCCGTGAGACCGCAAATCCCCATTTAGGCTGCCATTTGGGACATGGCCATTGCTAAAACACTGTTCGTGATATGTAAGGTTGTGTTTATTTGAAAAGCAGGAATTGGCTTTTCTGAAGCTTTGCATCAGCTGCGACAACCCAAATTTGTGGCAGCCAGAGGCTTACAGTGTAGCCAGCCGTATCTTCCAGAACAGGCTCTCCGAGACCCTTTCCAAAGGTTTTCACACACCTTTCAGGTTAGCACAAATAAAAGTTTGACATGTGCGGGATTGCTTACCAATATCGACTTGCCTGCGAGAGTGTTTATTTTAAAGGCCAGCATGCTCTGATTCAGGTGCTGAGTCTCATTCCTGCCCTGAGCTGTCTGGTTTCTCCTGTATTTATTCACAGCCTGCCAATTAAACCAGCAAGTGTTCGCCCTAAAGGCCATTCTACTCCCCTGAATCCAAATACGCAAAGCGTGTTTGTTTTGGCGTGGCCATAAATGGACGGTAGACCTACTTTGAGTATCCTTCGGCAAAAGGTGTTGTGTCACGAGTCACCGACTAAGCTTTCGTAGTAAAGGTGATTTATCACACACTTCACTCTTTTGCAAGGACTTCCTATACACTTTTGCGGTCAGTTTGAAATAATTTATTTTGCCCTTTTAGGATCCATATTTTTTAACAGGATGAGTTAAGAATTTTCGGGTAAAATATTATGTTGTGTTGGATTAATAATATTATTCTAATATTTAATATGGTGATTATAAAGCATCAAGGTACACTACCGGTCAAATGTTTGGGGTCAGTACGATTTTTTTATGTTCTTGAAAGAAGTCTTTTTGAGCTGAATTTAACTGATCAAAAATACAGTAAAAACAGAGATATTATGAAATATGATTACAATGTAAAGTAACTGTTTTTTTATGTGATGTTTTAATGTGATGTTCAATGATTATTTCTTTGATGGAAAAGCTGAATTTTCAGCATCATTACCCCAGTCTTCAGTATCACATGATCCTACAGAAATCATTTGAATATTTTCTACAAAAAAAGTAATTCTAATATTCAGTATGGTGATAATTAGGCATCAAGGTACACTATCGTTCAAAAGTTTGGGGTTGGTATGTTTTTTTTTTTTTATGTTTTTATGCTACTTTCAAAAATAGTAAAATTGTGAAATAGTATTACAATGTAAAAGACCTGTTTTCTATTTTAATGTTTTATGATGTAATTTATTCCTGTGATGGTAAAGCTGAATTTTCCACATCTTTCAGAAATCATTTTACAAATATTTTATTAATTTGTAATAGTTTTACTAAATATTCACAGGTTCTTAAATATTAATTTGTAGCTCACCAAAACTGACCAGAGCATCTGGAAAATGAGACTCGGTGGTTCATTAAACATAGAAATGTGTCAAATTGTACTGCCATTGCATGAAATCAACCAATGTAGACATCCTTCAGGAAGAAGAGAACAAAAAAGACCTGATGTTAAGTAAATGATGACAGAATTTTAACATTTTTGGAATAAACTTTTCCTTTTAAATATTAGCCACAACGTACAGTGGAGTGACTATATTCACAATACAACACATGTCTTCCTGCTTTCAACAAAAATTCTATATATAAAAAATATTGTTACTCATAATTAAGACCTTGCGTTTTTTAAATATGCTTATTTTCACTTTATATTGACCTATAAAGTTCTGTCATCTCCTCTTAAGACTGGTTTGCTAAGCTGTAACAAAAAAAAAGCTGTAGCACAAAAAAAAAAAAAAAAAAATCAAGTGAGCCTATCTATTGTTACTGGATATACACAACTGCACACTGTGCATACAAAGATGTAGTACCACATCTATTACCGCAGTAGTAGTATTTTGAGGCTCGAGTACCGCAAAACTGTTGCACAGCAGTATCTCGCTGCACTGATTGCAGTTTGTCCTTCAGCAGAAATAATTACACATGCAACATGAGTCTAACCTATTTTCTACCACTGCACGAGGCTGCCAAAGCAATGTGGTTTTCTTTACCTTTTGAAAGAAGTCCTCACCTCCGTTGACTCGCCCCTCCGTGGCAGCTGCGGAGAAGAATGGGACATTTCAGAAAAAGCGTAACATCAGGAATCACTTATGTTGGCGTATTAACAAAATCAGCAATTCATATCAACACATTCTTCCACATGGCCTTGGGTGGAAAAAATGTCTGCGCAATTTAGGCAGGGCGGGGGTCATTTTCCTGTCCATTTGCAGCAAGTCACCTCTGTAGAAAAATCAATGCGTTAATACTTTTTAAAGGTTTATGCAGGATTGTAATAAACTTTGTGATGCGTAAAACTACATTTAGAAAGTTTAAATGAAGTGTATCTTTTAAATGTAGATGTAAAGCTTTGGGTTCAAACCCCATCTAGGACTTCCTTTTGCTTATCTTGTAGAGTTGTAGACTATAGCAATGGCAGAGTTAGATTCCCCAAACACACACACTGATCAAAATCCATGAACTGAATTTGCGGTAAGTTGTTTTACATAAAAGCGTCCGCTGAATGTAGGAATGTAAATGTAATCCACATGAGACAAGGAATCTGACATACTTGTTCAGTTTGAGAAGTTTGCCAAGAACATTTGATTTAAATTAAACAGTAAAATACAGACTTGTTCATCAGCAAATTTGGATGTTGTTTAAAGAAACCACAAAATGCAGCAGTTGATAGACTTCTAGAACTTTTTTCAGTTCATATTTCTCTGGATCAGGAACATGACCTACATTGTGAGATGCAGGCATGGCCTTGTTGGGCCAAGCTTTAAAATGTGCGTCTACTGTAATCCAGACAAATGCAACGTGTTTATTTATATCCAATGAATTACAGGGGAGTTTTTTTCAGAGCCGATTGACTGAAAATTGCTCAAACCACAGGCACCGGCTGAATCAGCCCTGCTTTACCGCTAAGACATATCCAGAGGCAATGGAGGAAGGTCTGAACTCTACAGAGACTCTACATTCAGAGATAACAACAGAATTACTCATTTTTTCTGTGATTGGCCAAGAAACCAAGCAAAACAGAATCTAATGGATTTATGAGACCGTGGAAAGGCCTCAGGAAACTATTCATAAACACCATAACCTTCTCAAAAATTATGAACAGACTTTGACCATTTTACTCCATGTTGCTTAAAACATTTGATGTGTGGCCACCATGAGCCAAATAACAAGGGTGGTCTCAGCCTCACACTCCTGGATGCCCAGAGTTTGTTCTCTCAGCTTTTGATGCATATTGCACTCAACACTGGAAAACACTTGTGGAAATCGCAAGGTTCAATCAAATTGCTATATTGCCAGTTGGTTTTTATCACAAAATCATATTTAAAACAGTGATACACCAATGTTTTTGGCAGGAAAAATATGTTTCAGACAAAAAACAAACAAAAAAATGGCCAAAGCAGAGACATTTAATTAGTGTTTCTCCAATGAGGCGTTTTGACAGTGTCAGTGTCTATTCCTTGCACACAACATGGATAAGCTACAACAACAACAGGTAAACATGCCAGCAATGTGGACGCATTTCACCTTAACCAAAAATGAATAAGTAAAATATCAAGAGGTACAAACATAGAGCTCGACACACATACGACTAGTTCAATTTATCATTTGAGAACATGACACCCTGAACAACATAAATAGTTACCCAATATAAGCGAAAAGCGGTATTATATACCGGTATGAAAATATCCTCGCCGTGACATCCCTACAGCAAAGGTTTAGCAATGCTGAGTGTGATGAAAACAAAATGTATTTCAATTTCATAAACGTTGCTGAAACATTGCTAATAGGATGAATACCATTGGAAGCCATTGTAAAATAGACAGTAATTGCACACCTATGACAACCAGGGGTGTAAATCGGATGGTTCATCATGATACAACATGATATCGATTCGCATAGCCATATTCACTGAACACTGGTGTCTTTAATTCTGTTGCTGTCATTGCCATTTTATAAAAACCAATAAGCCATGCAAGGCAAATGCGTTACAGTGATTTTACCACAAAAAAACATGGTTTCAGGCACTTTTGTGGATTATTGTAGCTTGCCCACAGAAAGGTACATTTAACTTATTTTTTATTTTAACTACACTTGGGAGGTCAAGCGACTGCTCTTCGCCGTTCTTCACGCCAACTTCTGTATAATAGCGTCAAAGACGGATATCTTTTTGCAGTTGACATTATTTTTACTTGGCACTTAGTGTCTTATTGCTTTGAGCAATGTGCCAACATAAGCCATAGCATTATGGAACAGAAGAGTAAATCAACAAAATACTCAATTCCACAGACAAATGTCAAGACTTTGTCCGTCAACACATACAGTGAATAAAAACATATCTATGAATTGCTGGCACAGGTAAAACATTCACTCTTATCCAAGATGGACTGTGTTCAGGGAATGGATTCCCAAAGCAGAATAGTGACCCAAATGTCTTCTTTGTGACTATATTTCTTCCCTTTAGAGCAAAGTGCAAAGTTAAAGAATATAGCACTACCAACATCTTCTCATGCAAGGCTAGTGGTTAACCTCACTGTAAGCAAAGAAGGCCACCGGGTTACTGAGTAGGGTACACTGGCATGAGAGGAGGCTTTTATAAATGGGTTTCAACATTAAAGAGAACATATTCAGCATAATATCTTAAACTAACATAACACTCATCTTGGTTGATTTCTTTAACTTATATCAGCCTATATTAGGGTGTATTATACCTGGCAATGCATCTAAAACCTAATACAGAATTTTTTTTTTTTTTTGAAAAGGACTGGGAATTGTGTGTGAGTGGACTCAAGGGGACTGGGTCCAGAAAGGAAATTGGGGGGGGGGGGGGGTCGGGGGGGGGGTGAATTCCAGGATTTCCATCTTTCGATCTCCATATAATTGCCTCAAAACACTATGCAAATTACATAAAGATGGGGGGATTTGCTGCATTTTAAATTTAAAAATATAAAATATGTTCCAAACTCTCCCTAGTAAATCTTAGCCATTTTCGCCACTGCATATAAATGATTTTAGCGCTTTAACTTAATGTCATTTTGGTTTTGAATTCATAGGATGAATCTGAAATCGTAGAGACCCTACAACAATATTTAGATTCAGTGTATTTTTTTATATGCACTGATATTAAAGTATCAGTAAATATAAGCCAATAATTATTTGAATGTTAAGGCTGATAACCAATAATTGGCCAATACTACAATTCTATTCTAGCCTGGCATGCCAGACCTACATCAAGATAAACGAGGAGCGGGATAAACGGTTGTCTTTCAAATTCTCTCTGCACGCAATTGGATAGCGCTACAACCAGTCAGAGCAACGAAGAAGGTGACGGCTGAGTCCCATGCGTTTTTCCACCAGCGGAGCAAGTTGATATATTAAAGGGGTGATGAACTGAGAAATCAAATTTTCCTTTTGACATCTAAAAGGTCATCATATTATAAGAATATCATGTAAGTTTCAGAACTGAAAACGTCCTTGTTAGTCCAATAAAAGCTTTTATTGACACCAGCCCCAGCAAACGACTCGTATTTGAAAGTGGGGAACAAAGACGTCAAAGAGGATAAAACAACATCCCTGCAGAAGAAGATCAACGCCTACTTCAACACGGCCGGTTTAGCCCCGCCCACCGATTCGCGCATTTACACGCATAGCTAAATTACATTGATGCCTACCTCGTGATGACAAACCGGATCCAGCTACCGAGCAATACAAAATATTGTGCAGTGCCAACGCATTCTCATCCCAAAGCGCCATATAGGACGCTTTTGCAAAAGTGTGAATATCCAACGCACATGGCACCCTTTAACGTCTAATGAGACGCTTTGGTTAATGGTTAAGTTTAGGTATGGTGTAGGGTAAGGGTTAGACCACTAGGGGGTGCCTTCTGCCCAAATATATCTGCGTCTCATTTCACGTTAAAGGGTGCCATGTGCGTTGGATATTTACGCTTACGGGCTCGCAGTGCCTGGTTGTGGAAGAAGACAGTCGCTGCATAAGCTTCCTCTGGATTCCAATAGGACTGCATGGATAAACTTTGTTTTTAATGATGTTCCACTCCTGCTGATGAAGGTAAAACATTGTCCGTCTGTTCGCTTCATTTCACTGAGGATTGTTTGGCAAACAAGACTGGATTTGCAGACCGATTAAGAGTAAAGAACGGTGCTGTGCCGTCTATATTGGTTCTGACAGGAATTGTGCAACACACGGACACTGGGTCAAATCATTCCGGTTGCCATTTTACAACATTGGACGTTTTCAAAACAATTTCCCCCCAAGTGCATCGATGGGTTAGTTGAAACTCATTATAATGTGCAAAACTGTTCTCCACTCACAGCAGTGGGCGTTTACTTCAAACTCTTCAGTGCGAGATGCCCATAAAAACCGAGCATTTTTCAGGTAGGCTCAAAACGTGTGAAGTAAATAGCCTATTACTTATTCATTTTGATATTTTTGAATGCAAAAACCAAGCGCACGTCATAAGTTGACCTCAGACAACAATATAATAAAATGTTCAGTTCATGACCCCTTTAAACTTTTACCGTATCCAGTCGGCAAAAAGATAAAGATATAGCTCTTCGCCAGCAGCAGCCATTCTTTTTTTCAAGTAGCAGTGAACTTTTGCAACTCTGTCATCATTATGTTAAGCCCGCCCGCCGATTCTGATACACGATGTGATTGGCCTGACCAGAGTTTTTTATTTTTTATTTATTTTTTTTAGCTAAAATGTCTATGGAGAGTAGCTAGACCACACTGGCTGCGAAGTATCTTTTGCTGCCGCCAGGGTGAGTCTAGATTTCTAGGCTAATTCTATTCTATTTTCTCCACATAAATTCAAAAACCCTAAAATAATTTTAAATACTACAAGTGAAATTAGGAAATCACAAGTTTATAATGCACACAATGAAATGAGATTTACATTTCAGAAGCTTACATTTAACAGAATTTATTTATTATATTTATTGTTTTTATAAAAGTGTGAGCGATAGATGACATCTAAATGTAACAACAGAGAAAATGCACAACTAAATATCTGATACCAGGTGATCTCTAGTATCAGGTGAAATGGAATCCATTATTTATGCAACCTTCATTTCTGTATTATTATTATTATTATTATATCTTATTGTCAACTTTCAAGAGTCCTACTGTCCTTAAGTAAGGTAAATGTTAAAACTAATGGACAGCTCGAGGTATATTATTTAGACCTCCTTGCTTGGATCATTATGGCAGTATTTGAATAATTAAGTGTAAAGCTTCTGTCTCAAGAATATTCTTGAATGGAGAAATACTGCGGTTTAATCCTGCTCTGTCATATCTGTTAATGCTATATTAGTACTCCTGATCTTAATGCAGTGGAATTTTAATGGTCAAGGCTGTGGCCTGCTAACACAGGGGTTATAAGTTCAGTTACAGATGGGAGTTACCCATGAACTGAGAATTAATGAGATCTCATTCAGTTGCTTCAGAGGGACTGTATCTTTTACTTGTGCACTTTAACTTGCTTATGATGGAAAACGTATCTATTAAATGTCATTATGCTGGTTCAATGGACCTCTGCGGGAACAATGGCCTGCTGTCGCCTGGAAACCACCAAACAATCGCACAGATGTGTGATGCTGCCGCGTCCAAGGCTCCGACTCGATTTGCTGACCTCATAATTGTTGGCTACAATATCATGAACTTTCAAACTGATGTCATGGAAATGTTGCATAATGCAAACAGCAGAATACTGATGGTTTGGTGTTTTTTAATGCATAAACAGTGGCAAGTTAAATGTATCACAGTTTACAAACATTTTAAAGGCTCTATAGAGACCACATTACATTGCATTAGGGACCGTGAGCGCACAACGTTTGTAACATTTAAGTCACAACAATATGATGTAATTTGCTCAATAACATTCCATATCATAATTCTGCTCTCCACAGACTGAGCAAATATCAGATCCAGCAATTATCATCGCTTTGTCAAATGAAATAAACAACACTGGATCTATTCTTTTTTTTTTTTTTTTTTCAAAAATGCTTTTAAAAAAGGAATATAAAAAAAAACAATGATAATTAAATACACCTCTTCTATGATGGACATACTTACATTTTCTAAATAAATCCACTCTAATATGTTTGTGCAGTTTAAATGTTGACATAGGATTTTATTGTTTTTCTTAATGACACCCTGTGGTGAAAATCAATGTTTTTAATATGTTTTAAGACAAACCATGTGCAAATTTATCAGTCAACAACATTGCTGAGTATTGTCTGCAGTGTACCAAAGAAAGTCTCAAAAACGCAGTTTAAAACCGCCCCGTTTCCTACCATTACAAATATCCCGCTTTCTTCTTTTAGCCAAACACACATTTAGAGTTATATAAAAAATATCCTGGCTCTTCCAATAGAGCCTGAGATTTTGAAGCTCAAAAAAAGTGCATCCATCCATCATAAAAGTAATCCATACTAGACTCACATACGGCCAGTGATTATAGTCAACACATTCTCATCCTTTAGCGTCATATAGAACGCTATATGACAAAACGGTGCTATACTACGCACATGGCACCCGTTATCGTTAATATAACACGCACTGTGATTGGGTTGGGTTTAGGTGTGGGGTAGGGTAGGGTAGTCTCATATTACGCTAAAGGATTTATTACGACTTGGGTTCGCGTGTTAACGATAAAGGGTGCCATGTGCGTAGTATAGCGCCGTTTTGTCATATAGCGTTCTATGTGACGCTAAAGGATGAGAACAGGCTGTTATAGTTTATAAATTTATAAATAGGGATATTTTTCTTACAAAACTGTATCACTTCACTTCAGAAGAGATGCATTTTTTTGCAGTTTTTGGTTTATTTGTTGTTTAGAAGTCCTTTATTAACCTCCCAGAGCCATATGGAATACTCTTATGATGGATGGACACACTTCTTTTGGACTTCAAAATCTAAGGTACCATCCACCCCCATTATAGAACTTAAAGCTGCAATACCTAAGATTTAGATGCCGCTAGAGGGCGCTACATTCAAAACAACAACAACGGCTTTGCTTGATGACGACGTGGAGGAACGCGGAATGATGGGAACTGTTGTTTTCAACTCCACCGTGGATAAATCAGTCAGACGGGAATCGAAAATTAGTTGTTATGGATGAGGTAAAGTTCGATTTCTATAAACGTTGCGTTTATTGACATGCTTGTTTTTCATTAAACTGAAATAACCGCAAGAAAAGTCAGGTTTAAAAGTAAATTAGTTACTGTATGAGTCACTGGACGAAGCTATGGTGGAGAGGGTTTGAAGGGGCAGGTCTCTTGCAAGGAGTTGACGTGGCTGGTCCTCCTTGGTAACTTTATAAAAATAAAAAATCAATTTAATGTACATTTGACACATCTTTGTCGTGTAAGTATTCAACCACAGCTACAGTTTCACAAAATTAACGTTAAGGGGGTCGCACACCGGACGAGAAGCTGCAGCACCGTGTCGCGCCACATCTAACATTATTATCTATAAGTGTAACGTTACACATACCGGCAGCACCATTCGGCGTCTGTCCGCGGCGCCCAGCAACAATGGCTCAGGACGGTGTTCAAAATCCTGCTGCGCCACAGAGCGCCATTTACATAGTTTTATATAAAATTTTAATTATTTTTGTCTCAAATCGTTGCGAATGGATCCTGACTTCGCCCTATGCTGCAATATGCATTTAGTTTTGCAGTCATTTACAGAAATCAGCTGCTTGAATGACAATTGCTGATGTTATTATTAGATTTTTCAGGTGAGATTCTCAATTCATTCAGTGAACGGATGCTCTGAGGTAAAGTTTTCAGAATGCAAACTCAGCAACGATTGTATTTAATTGTACAGTACAATCATAACATAGAACAGACATTATCTTCATTTCATGTCATTAAACATAACTATATTGCCGGCCATACATTGAGGAGAAAGTGCGCGTCCGGTGTTCGATACTGTGGAGTTGTCCTAAACGTGGCGCGACGCTTCTCGTCCGGTGTGTGACCCCCTTTACAGCCAACAGTTCATATTCCGAGAATAAATGAAAAGAATAATTGTGCTCCATTCCATAACAAATGCGCGAAACAAGCTGACGTTTGTTGCTTGATAGACGCTAACGCACAACTACAACTACCGCATTTGTCCAGGACTACACGTAGTACGAGCGGAAACCGAGGTAAGCGGATATGACGCGATTGACTGGCGACTCCCAGCTCACCCCTGCTCATACGCCCCGTTTCCTTGGTTAAAATATCAATTTTCTCGCGATTTAAACATTGTTTGAAACATTTGGAATATTGTGAGTTATCATCATAACTAAATATATAACACTAGCCTTGTGATTTTGGGATATTTGAATGCAAAAATCTTAGGTATTCCACCTTTAAAAGAGCCAGAATATTTTTTTCTTTACATAACCCCGATTGTGTTTGGCTGAAAGAAAAAAGTAGCCTATAGACCATTTTGCAATATGTAAACAACACTTGTCCAGAAACACTCCCTGTTTCAGATTGTAAATGGTTTGTTTATTTCAAATGTAAAGAAAACATCTTAAAGCTGTGTGTTTAACTTTTTGATTCAGTTGTAAATTTTCTGTTGCTTGTATTTTATTCCAACGTTTATGTAGTGTTAAAAAACTGAAAAGGGAAGTGCTTCTGGACCAGTGTTGTTTACATCTCGCAAAATGGTCTATATCTGGCTTTTAAATTTTGGGTGAACTAACCCTTTAAATCAGGTACATATAGCAAACTAGCAGGTGAATTATAGTGTAAATTACAATGGTATGATGAACTATGTGCCTTTGTCCACTGACTTACTATGATGTTCGAAGCATTTCTAAGGATGCTGATTTTTAAAAGGCAGCCGTTACTCTGAGGCGACAAACGGAAATATAGTTTGTGTAACATTAGCAACACATTTTTTAGCTGTTGGATAACGTATTCAAGCCAAAGCCTGATTATATTAATTACTGTAAGAGGCCGATATATAATTAAAACGTATTACCATTCTGATTTTATACATCGACTTGTAGACGACTCTGTATAACTCCCTCTTCCTTTTCTTCTTCTGAATCAGTTCCTGGTTAAATCAAATTTGGCTGAATTAAATCAAGACTTCCACTTGCTTTGTGTAGCGTTTTACTACAACTGATCAAGTGGATCAGGTAGTCTGAGCTTGTAGGACTGCGTGGATGGGGGGCTAATTTGCATATTCATGAATTCCATTCACTAGACATACACTCACAAAAACACTTCCCCTCGGGGAATCCCTGGCAGAATTTTGAAGTGACTTCCATCTTGTCTACTGGGAGAGGGAGCATTATGTGGATAGGCCCTCCCCAGATAGCAGACTGACATTGAATCAACGTGGAAATATGACATCGAAACAACGTTGATCTGACATTGTTTTGCTCATCGAATTAACGTTGAACCAACGTCAGATGCGTCATTCTTTCAAAACTAACGGAAAATCAACTTGAAATCAACGCGTTGTTTCAACGTTATGAAAGCAAACCAATTTACGATTTCATTTAGCTTTGAAGAATGCCGCGTCTGACGTTGGTTCAACGTTAATTCGATGAGCAAATCAACGTTGTTTCAACGTCATGAGAGACGTCGTTTCCACGTTGATTCAATGTCAGTTTGCTATCTGGGTCGTCCCCTCGATTTTGACCGAAGGAGCGAATCAACTCCGGCGTATACTTCAAGTAGCTCTATATCCCACAATTAAACTTGATTGTGAAATGCTAACTTTAGCCTGGTTTAGCCTAACTTTAGCATTGAAAGCATACGATTCCACCCTCCCTGCAAATCACCGTCCAAAGTCACGCCTCCTCCAAAACACGTGAAAACACACAGACCAGAAGCGAAATGTCCAGAGACAACGTTTTTGGATTACAACATGTATCATTCACCGGTGACAAAACATTAGAGTACAGAAGGTAACAGTACTACAATAACAAACGTAACAACTGTGTGCCTGCCATTCTCGCTCTGTCTGCAAAACATCCGTGAACAGTTGATGACGTATGATGTCTGCGTGAACAGGCTGCACACTGGTATGCAAACATGTTGACTGATAGGGAACACATGCTAACATTTCATTTGGACTGAATGCGATGACTGAACACATTTTATGCTCCTACACCTTCCACAGACAATATATGTTTATAAAAAATACATTTAGGCCACTTAACATAGTGATTGCTATCAGGATATGAGGAGACTATCAACCAGCATAACAAAAGATGTTTCAGTAGAGAATCAACTTTGGAAAAATAAGCTTTGAGAATATCGTTCTGCATGCTCATGAGCAAAACACATCAAATCAAACCTACTATTAAAAAAGGAATAAACATTTGCCAAAAATGTATGAAAAAACAACAACATGAGTTCTCTACAAAGATTACCCTTTCATGAACTTGGCAGGCACATAAGTTTAAAACTAGAGTTTTAAAGGATCTTTCCTTTTATCATATCGGATATCCTTTGTCTCTGACCCTGGAAAAGAGTAAACGGAAACCATTAAAAATGATAAACAAAGCTTGCAGTTTGTCTGCAGATTGTGGCACGTCGTTCACATGTCCCAGCCGAGTGTGAGTCAGTCTAGAAGAATGCACGTTTTCTCCAAATTATCTGTGGATGGAGGGTACATACCAGCAACATACGCATTATCCGCCAAAATCTGGACTCAACAGCGAATTGAGAAACCATTATCGGCAGCCTTTCTTGGCTCCGTTTACTGCGATAAAGATCCATCAATGGCCGTGTTCAGTTTAAGAGTCTCCCATTTAAATTTTGTAGATTATATCCTCAAGATGCATATAATTAATAATTTTAAGTTTAAAATTCACATTCCAAAATGTAATATTAGTATTCATTTCACATGCAGTCTTAAAAAATATACATACAATTCTTTTTTTTAAGTCAGCCTGAAATGAAAATTTACCTTATCTGTTTTCTTTTTTTTAAATGCATGGTATCGATCCTATTTGTGATTCATCCAAGCATGTTTTTTTTTTTTTTTTATCAAAATGTCATAACTCTAAGTCAAAACCTGCTCAGTGTAAATAATGTAACAGTTTTAAAAAGTTTTATTTTCACTATTATTTACAAAAGGTTTAAGTATAAATCTTTTAGTTATAAGACACATAAAAAACGTCTCGGATTACGACTGCAACCAGGGAACGAGACGCTGATATTTGACACATTGGAGAATGCCTTCGGCATGACGCATCTTAAGTCAACTATTCAATGTCGATTGGCGTAGCCTAATCATGTCGCATGTGAAGGCGATGCTGAAGCTACAAAAGGCCGCCGGATCAAAACAACGTCAGCTTGTGATTGCTCGAAGCGAGTCGTTGAAAAGTGTGGCTGAGGGACGCAGGGTCTCGTCGTAACCTGAGACGTTTCCTTTCGAGAGAACTCGCGCTGCGTTGAGAATCGACACATTGGGGAACGAAATGCCCACTGGACCACACTGAGAGAATACGCCCTGGTGTGAAGCATTTGGCACACTCACGAACGATAGGAATGAGAAGGCTGATCCAACCTAGATTTTCATAAGATTTGGTGTAAAAATGGGAGGTCTGGAGCCGGTGGCTCAACAGACCCCATGGGTGGGAACCCCAGACAGTAAAGAAATATTAGATGAAAGGTGAAGCCAAGAGCGCACCTCGTAAATCAGTTATGAGAGGTTTCCGTAGATAACCAACTGTCTAGTTGAAAAAAGGGGAAAAGCTCTTAGCCCTTGACACATATGTAAATAGATCTAACTTATACCAGCCTGAGGCCTAATATAGGCGTCTCCAAGGCTACGACCTGAAGAATCATAATACTGCCTGGAGCCACCTCAGTGTCAAGGCAGAAATAAAGTAGAGTGGCTGCCGCATCATCACGTAAAAGGGGGTTGCACCGCACTTCCAGGGTGCAGGACGAACAGGAAGCAAGATTCTCAATATACTTGAGATTCTCATATAACTCATCCACAGGACATGACGGGTGCCAGGGATAACCTGTCAGCCTGATGCCAATAGGCTAGATGACAGAATTCATCCTCCAATCTACAGGAACTTGGAGTTTTTTAGTGGGATTGTCCCTACAAGCTCACCCTTAGAGTGTAAGCTCGTAGGGACAGTATTTAACTGGGTTCAATGCTGTACCTAACCTCTAAAAAATATTTAGTTCCTAGTAGAGTGGGGTTCTAGAATGGATGACCTAACCACCTTGAAGGAAAGGGCAGCCTATTTATGGTTTGGTCCCCCTCAGGGGCCAGACCCATAGTCTCCATAACTCCGGCCGCGGATAAAGTATTGTACCACCAGCCTGGGAAAGAAGATCTCTTCTAATAGGGCCTCGCCAGGGAAGACTCTCCAGAAGACTTATAACACCCAAGAACCGAATTCGGGCCAGCCAGTACGGAGCTACAAGGAGTAAACTTACGCCACACCTCCTGACCCTTTCCAGAACCCCAGGGAGCAGAGCGATCGGGAGAAAAGCGTACAGACGTGACCTCTGCCACATACAGGCCCAAAGGAGTACCAGAGAGGGCAATGAGTGTTCTCATGAGAAGTGAACAAGTCAAGTCAAAGTTTTTCTCAGACACGGAGCAGACCAAAAGAAATTACGATGGAAGCTGAAGTCATGAGGCCCAAAAACTCTTTGAAAGTGTTTGACATTGATGGCCTGGCCTAACCTAATACTCTTTATTGTGGTTAAAATAGTATTTATCCGAACAGGAGACAATTGTGCCCGCATCGTGACTGAGTCCCACTCTAGTCCCAGGAACGTAGTCAAGGAACTTTTCTTCACATTGAGTGTCAACCCTAAGGCTAGGCTTAAAGGAAGAACCGTATATAAGAACCGGGGAAGAACCCACCCCCCACGCTGCCACGACAGACGAGAGACCTGATGCACTGGAAACGTGAGCCTGATCTATTTGATTGAACAGGCTCAAACGCGAGTAGAGCTCTTTCATATAAAAAACAACCTCGAGCCCTCGAGCGCTGTCTGTGCATGCTCCGCTCCCAGAAAAACTACACAGAGTGAGTGTGCGTCACCATCGCTTAAATAATACGGGCAAGGGGACGCACACTGACTGAATAGTTTCTCCTTATTGTTCGCCATGATACATTTCAAAGAGACAGACAACACCAAATAAGACAAACAGGTTGACACAGAAAGCTTGCTGAAGACCAGAAGCTGACGCTGTTATGATTCGGCGTCCCTTTATAGCTTCCGCATCGCTGTCATGAGTGATGTGATTAGGCTAAGCCAATTGAGATTGAATAGTTGACTTCAGACACTTCATTCCGAAGGCATTCCCCAATGTGTCGATTCTCGACGCAGCGCGAGTTCCCTCGAAAGCGAACAAGTAGTCACCAAAACCACTCCTTTCCTGGTAAAAAATTAACTAAGATATTCAAAAGTCAATGAATTTGTGACAGCTGAATGTAACATTTTTGACAAGACAAACGTTAATGTTAGTCTCTGAGTAACATAATTTATTTACGCCACGAAATAAACTTAAAATAAATATAACGAACTATGCAAAAAGCACTTCATCGTGTTTTATAATTACCCAAAAATCAAACATAGTTCATCCCTCACACAAATTATCATGTCCATCAAAAATGTATGCTGGCGGTCGCTTGGAATATTAGAAAAAATAAAAAATAAATCGACATAACACACGCATGCATGGGCATCAGTCACTTCGCTGAATACTTGACGGCTAAGAAATAAATAATTATAACCTTACTATCCATCTGTTTTTAAATCCACATCATTTTAATATCCCAACATCGATATCTGTTAAAACATAACGCGCACAGTACACAGTAGTATTTACAAGAAGAGTCAAGGGAGTACACGCATTTCCTGAAAAATCCACATTTCAGATGTTTTGAATGTGTCATCGCGTTCCTATGGAGAAAATGGCGGCCAGAGCGGCTTCAACGTTGTCTGTCAGAGACAATAACGTACAATAACGTACATAATACATATCAAAATACACGTACATTTTACCCCTTTGTTAAAATGACTGCAGGCTTGCATTCAAATCTGCCATCATCCAATCAATAACTGATGGATCAAACCAAGTCCCACCCTATCTTTTTTCACTTATATGTATGTCAAAATATTGAAGGAAATGGTCTGTTGGTAGTTCACATCACAATTTGCATGTCAAGTGGCATAATCATTACTTTCAAAAATATTTTCAAGGTATTTTTTTAATAATTACATTTTCCTGGGGATATTCTATTTGATGTTTGATAATCTAAATTTAACATGACTTCATAAAACTTTAAAATATCTATATCCAACGCATTCTCACCCCAAGGCGTCACCTTTGACCATGCTTCAATATTTGACGTTTTAGGCGCCCTTTAGCGTCACTTACATGACGCGATCCTACAGCGTCATCTAACTGACGCTAAAGGAAAGCGTCAGTTAGAGGACGCGGTTAGGTTTAGGTATGGGGTGGGGGTAGGGTACACGCGATCCTAGGGCGTCATCTAACTGACGCTAAAGGGCGCCTAAAGCGTCAGATATTGAAGCATGTCCAAATGCTTCCCAAGGCGTCAGTTAAGTGACGCCTTGGGGGTGAGAATGGGCTGAATATATATGTATTTTACTTTAAAATCTACAAAATTTCATAGAAGAGTTGTATCATTGGCTATATCGTATGTTTAATTTATTTCTGAACAACTTCCTAAAAAAAAAAAAAAAAAAAAAGACTGTCAAGTCAACTCATTGACCCTTAGAGCAAAGTTCCCACATATGCAGCCATCTGGAAAGCAACAGCCAGGCATGCACCAATTCATCCTGTAACTTATGCCTTAAACTGTGTATAATGTAGTGAATTTAAGTGCAATAGGTGTGTTAAGTTAAGTGAATAAAGAAATGCCAGTGACATTACTCATTCTGCCAGGAAACTCTTGGGTGGATTCTTTTTAAATGAACTGAGAGGTTCACCTAAACACAAACTATGAAATGTAATTAAAGATTATCTCTGTATATACCAGTAATGCCAATGGCAAGAGTAAAACAATGTCTCTTCAACAAAAATGACAATAAGACATGCCTATAAACAACACGTGGCAATGTCATATCCAAGATTTAACACATTTACAGGTTTGATTGCTTTGAAAAACAACCATTTCGTTTTTGACTCAAATGAGTTGAGTTAGTAGCTGTAGTGTAATGGCTCGTTCTTTTCCTTGTCATAACAAAGTCTCTGGTCCGCGCCAGCATTTTTTAAAAACAGAGACTCTCCAACAGCTGCAGTGAATTATGTGCTGTGAGCGCTGGGACTCTTCCGCCCACCACCTCTCAAGGGTCCCTCAGACCCGAACAACACAAGCCAGGGTTTCCTGAATGGTCCCAATATACTTGATTCTACCACCTTTTACAGACTGATTTCCATTCTTTCCTACATTTATTGGCCTTTTGCATTGTATTACATTTGCAATGTGCCAAGCCAACTGAGTTGCTAGGCTTTGTCTGTCCGACGTGCTTAAAACGCCATACTGCTATGAACTCAAAAAACGAGGCCACGGCGATTCACCTCAGCAGTAGTTCTTGGGGAGAATGCCACGTTTACCCTCTGAAAGCTACAGGGAAAAGTGTTTCCCTAGGCCTCGATCCAGAGGACAGTTAGCCCCAAGCACATTCCTCACCGAACTCACTTCCTGTCTCTATACTTTCATCCAACAGGCAACAAAAAGATGAACTTTTTAACCAGGCCTCGGCCAAGCACGCGCACAAACATACCCAGAACACAGTTAGCCAAAGTACACTTTTAAAACACAAGCGGTTCCAGAATGTACTTTTTATATTACCATAAATATAAGGTCAGGTTCGTGTCTCAGTTTACTAGGAATATAGAAAGCAAGGATACTTAGTAAATAAATGATTGTCTTAGTAAACAGAAGTCTTTAAAATGGAAAAAAATAACTCCAAAGCCAAACCACCTTTGGTGAAAGAAATCCACATTATAAACACGCTATAAAAACTGAAGTCCTTTACAAAATCACAAGGCAGCAACAATGTTTTATTTGGGCTCTCCAGAATGGATCAAACCCATTTGTGATGATAAGAGTTATGCTTATTAAACAAGCCATTTGATCCCTTCCTGTTTGGAATCTTAAACAGACTATTCACTTCGGTGCCCGAGTCTGACCTACGGTGATCAAAGACGTCGAGATGTCATGTAAACTTGTTTGGGAATTTCTTTTGCAAGGGTACTTTTGCAAATCCCTTGCCAAGATTTGGGAAGATAAACTGTTTCCATCTCATCTCAGACACGTAATGAAAAACAATCCAGACTTTGGCAATTTGGAAAAAACCCTAAGCCCTTGATGTAGACTGGACAGAGAGTACTACTCCTTAATTGTGCAAACACTATCTAGAAAGTTAAAGGGATACTTCAGGATTTAGCATTAAGCTTTGTATTAATAGAAAACCTGTAGTATTTTCAAATTACCATACTTTTCCTCTTCATATCCCCCTGTTACGAGAGATATATGGATTTTATCTGGAGAAAATCCTCAGATGACGCAAAAATCATCATTTTGCGTCATCAGAGGATTTTTTGGCCAGAGGCTAAAGACTACAGTCAGTAGGGGTGTCCCGCATGTTCTCAACCCGCTCATAGAGGGTGGGATCTCACTCACAGAATGTACACACAGTGTCAGCCATCTTTTTTTTTTAATCTAAAGGCGGGCATACACTGTGCGATTTTCGTCCGATTTTGAGCCGAATTCTGACTCGTGCGACTCTTTTTCCTGTCGGACCGATTTTCAGCTTTGTCGTGCGTCGTTTGTCGTGCAGTGTACGGGGAGAAACGAGAGGCGATTAGCCTCTCACGATCGACAATCGGATGGTCGGATGAATTTCTGGCATGTCAGAAATTTTGGTCGCTCCTCGTGACTATATCGCACAGTTGAAGCAAAGCTACGAACCGATTGCCCTAAACTCAGTGTTTTTTCCCTCAATGCACCTGCGCAAAAACAGAAGTTTAACCATTTCATCTGCAGCAAAAATAAAATTAAAATAAAAACGAAAAGACGGAGATCTTTAAGTTCTGTGGTTCAAACTAGCTACAAATTACTGTTGCTTACCTCCAGTTCGTGTTGCAAAATGGATAATATTACCCACGTCTTCCAAACCACCTGCGATGTAACACCTCTTTTATTAATTTGTCAAACAATGTTTTTGAAATAAACCTGTTTTTAATTTTCATTGATGATTAATTATGGCAATGTTCGGACATATTATAGACTGTTAATAGTTATTTTATATGCCTAATTCATTGTAATCGACCTAAATGTTTTAGACAATTTTTAATGAGGAGTAAGATTATGTAATATTTTATTATCCTCACAGCTGTGCTGTGAAAATATTGCGTGGCAAATTAATTATAATAGCGGATCAATTTAATAATAAAATTTGCCTATAGGCCTCCCCTAATAATGATAATACAATAATACGAATGATAATTAAATGCATAAATTGAAAATGCTAAATCATTTTGATATAGCATATGCTTGTTTTGACAATATCCCTGGATACATACACGTAAATAGGCGCAATCCAGGGGCTTATCGCAGATATTACACGAATAGTGTGAGCAGTGAAGTCGCAGCTCGATGATCGGACCGTACAGTGTGAGCACATAAATCCTGAACTTTGGCTTTGCATCGCATGCGATTTACTCGTTGAGTGTGAGTAGGTACCTGCCTTTAAGCTAGCAGGCTCTTGTTCTGTGGAGAAAGCTGAGTAGCGGTTACCATTCTCTTTTTCCCGGACATGTCCGGCCGTCGATGTCCAGGATTCAGTTTTTGTTTTCTGCAGTTGCCATTCATTGTTTTCATGCACACATTTTGTTTCAATCTTACTGAATTCATTCAGATTAGTGAATCTGAATGTAGTGTTTACATGAAGCGTTACACAAGTGATCGGTTGATGTGCGTTTTAACATTGCTAATGCCTTGTTCACACTACATGATTTTAAAACGTCGGGCTGAACTGTGTGGTTCACACTACATGACTTGCTCTCAGTGAAATCAGGAGTGGTCAAGTCAGTGTTGTAGTCGAGACCACCTCACTCGAGTCCGAGTCGAAAACCGAAACCAGAGAGAGTCGAGTCCGAGTCAAGACCGAGTCCATAGAGAGTCGAGTCCGAGTCGAGTCCGAGACCAGAGACGGTCGAGTCCGAGTCGAGACCGAGACCAGTGAGGGTTGATTACCTAATTTACTTTTATTTACTCAGAGAAATCCTTTATTTTTACTGAATTTACTCAGAGTTTAAAAAAATATGATCAGTTTAGGGTAAAAAGGCCACATAGTAGGTGGTGTTAAAAGTAATTTTATTACAATTTGTCATGCGCAGTTGCGCGCTAGAAAATCACCAATCACTGGGTGTGTCAATCAATTTAAAGAAATATTTTATTAACATACATTAATAATCATGAAAAATATTTTGAATTCGAGTGGACTCGGGAATAAGTCTGAGTCCTAAAAAAAAAATGTTCGAGTACGAGTCAATTCCGAGTCCAAATGCACACGAGTCCATGACAAGACCAAGACCATTAAAATATGGTCTCGAGACCGAGTCCGAGACGAGTCCGAGTCTCGAGTACTACAACACTGGTTCAAGTTGTTTAGCTGTTCACACCAATACCCAGCAAAGAAGAGAACAAAACAAGAATATGGACGTCAGACAGAAACTAGTGCTGCACACTGTTTGCGCGACGATCTGCTCTGAAAAAAAACCCCCTAAGATTTACCTGGTGTCCTCAACCAATGCGTTGCTATGATTGGCTGTACTCATGACATCACTGAGATTGAGTCGCGCGACGGCTCTGGATTTCTAGCAGGCTAGATATTTTTCTGGGCTCGGCGACGCGTCTGTGAGGCGTCTGGGAGCGTTTTCGCTGCGTTGTTGGCTCTTTCATACTAACAGATTGGCAAGCGTTCATCGTCCGCTAATCCCCCGCGATTTGCACGCGATAACACCCTGACCTGTCGGCGAGCTCAACGATTTGCAAATCGGGCATACATCGGGCTTAAAATCCTGTAGTGTGAACTTGGCTAAAAAAAATTCCCGCTCCTTCATGAGAGATACAAGACCGGTGCGTCTCACAGGTGTCGCTCATCAGTAATCATGCCACCGGCCTCACGCCGTTGTCCGGCTCTAGCCTCGTCCTGCTCGCCACAGTAAACATAATGAATAGTGACTGTAGAACGCACTTTAGGGCGAAACACACTTTAGGGCAGAGTCATCACGGAGACTTGTTATTAGGGACTTTAAGCAACAGCTGCTGATAGAACGGCGACGGCAGCCGGAAATAAACAGTTAACTGCCGTAACTAAAGAGCGCAAAAATCATTAAGCAACAGTAAAGAGGACGGCATAGGGAATAATTTAATCATCAGACAAAATACAAAAAGAAAGTGGTTTTAAAAAGAAAGAGAAGGGTTGATTTTAGCACTTAATGGTATACAGAAACGATTTCAATGCCACATAACCTAAAACATAACATTAACTGTCTTAATCTGTCACGTAGTAACGACTACGGCAAATCAGCTGTTCTCCCGTAGTAGACGGTTACAGTAGAACGTCAAGAAGTAGCAGTTAATGTCGCGCATGTGCAATAGAACGCCAGAATGCCGTTGCCGTTCCACCAGAGGCTGTTGCTTAAAGTCCCTATTTACTGTAACTACTGCACTCCGGTTACCGGTAGGCGTGGCAAGTGCATTCTGGGAGTTGTTTACATAAATGACCGATTTTAAATACGCATTCATCTTTCCAGAGGTGAAGTATCCCTTTAAGAAATTGGAAAAATAAACACTTATCTAAAATATAAGCAGTCAGACTACGTTTACATGCAGCCAATAACCCGTTCAAAACCGGGATAGCAATAACCCGGTCGCGAACTGCCATGTAAACACCGGCAAAAACCTGAATATGCTCATATACCGGATTTAAAAAACCGGGATATTATACCTGGGGTACAAATTTTTTGTCATGTAAACGCATATCGGCATATCCCCATAGTGTCTTTGTGTTCTGTGCATGTTCTATTCGCAAGGAATCTTGGTCTTTTTAGTAGGGAAACTTCTATGCGCATACAAAAATCCATGTGCAGTATACCAGAAGTAAACATGGCGAGACACAACACAACATACTTTTGCAGTGAGGTCAGTAACGTTACCAGCATCAAAGTGCAAACAAAGGCGACCGCTATCTGCCCCTATTCATTATCCGCAAGCTGCTGTTGTTGTCTTTGGATACAAGAAGAAGAATCGGAAATGACGCATATCGCGTCTTAAGGTTGTCTAGACGCTAACCATGCGTCGCCATTTACATCTGGATATTGCAATTCCACAGGAGAAACTCTCTCTGCTCACGCATGTAAAAGGATTATTCTTAATGTTTCAGAAGCCCGAATAGTGACCTTAACTCGACCATAACCCGAAAATTGGCCGCATGTAAACGTAGTCACTGACTGCTCGACACTTAACTTCACCCATGAGGAGGCCTTCAACATCACCACTGCATTTCTTATACTATATTCTGAACACTTTGGCCATGTTCACACAGCAGCAGAACACGGTCGTCAGTCCTGTATTTGAGTCCTAATGCGGTTCCGTTCACACACAGTTGGATTATTAAATCTATAATCAAACTCACACCCATTCAGGGTGTGATTTTCAGGACTCAGTTACACATTTTCCGAAAACCCGCACTGTGTGAACAAACTGGACTGTACTGTTGTCCGTCAAGCTGCTGTCAGTTAAGATTTGACCGATAAATTTATGGCTCGATTAGACTCTTTTAATATCGAAAGTGATAACACTTTTCAGTTTTATGGATGTCACCATCTTTAATATTACTTTGGCTAAAGCCGCCATGGTTACTGGTAAGAGAATACGGGCTTGACACCCAATGCACGCTCATACAGACAGTATTCGAGACGCCTCTGTAAGTTGTTGCTTGAATGGGACATTTCAAGACTCACTTCTGTGATTAAATGTGGTTGTCAATCCCAAAAACTAACGGTGTGATCATAGCCTTTGACTGGATGTGTCACAAGAATCAGAGACAAAATGTCTTGATTTATAAAAAAATAAATCGAATTCAGTTCAGTTGCATAGCTACTATTTATCAGTTTGCCAATGACTAAATTAGTAATCAGCAATGACCAATGATATTATTAATATTATTGCTCTTTATACAAAAATCTAGTGGGTCACCATTACCATTCTGTCTAGGGAAACATCAAGTGACAGATGCAACCTTAATGAAGTGAATGAAGTGTCACTGGCATGGGAGTGTACAAATGTCTTTCCGTTGTTTAAAGGACGGGACTCCCAAAACATGAATAATTATAGACCAACTTCTATAATTAATGGCATTGTAAATTTTTTTTTTAAAAACTTTGAACAATTATCTAACTATCTTTCGGATAACAATTTACTATCTCAATGCCAGTAACACAGTCTCATCCCAAGAAGTCATATAACTGACGTCTTGGGACGTCTTTTGACCATACGTCAACATCCGCCTTTTTAGGGCCCCCTTAAACGTCGGTTAGATGACGATCCCGGGCTGTCATACAACTGACGCTTTACCTTTAACGTCGGTTAGGTGACGGGGTAGGTTTAGGGGTAGGTTTAGGTCTGGGGTAGGGTTAGGATCCGATAATCATCTAACCGTCGTTTAAGGGTACCCTAAAAAGGCGGATGTTGACGTATGGTCAAAAGACGTCCCAAGACGTCAGTTATATGAAGTCTTGGGATGCTCTGGCCAGTCAGGTTTCAGGAAACACTTTTCAACTACCACTGCACTTTTGAAATTTACAAATGCTATTTTTTTTTTCCAGTTTTGATAATAAATTTGTGTACTGGTGCCATTTTTTTAGATCTTACAAAAGCATGGATAAATTGTATTCTATTGGTCTTTCTAGTTCATCTCTTTTGTGGTTTAATTCATGTTTCCATTTCCATTAGTGGGTTAACATTACCATTCTGTCTACTGCCTAGGGACTTTGTAATGCAGAATCCTAACTTAATGCAACCTCATAAGTGACAGACTGAACACTATATCTTGGCAGCAAATGCGTCTCACATAAAATAAACAAGAAACTTGATTCACAAGTGATTTCAGTACAGTTTGGCATTAGCATGCTGATAAGATACCAATGTGATACTCCAATAGCCATACAAATAATTGCATAAAAATAATTGCACACTCTCCAAAACCTTCACTCTCTCGGTTCCTCTCTCGTGGAATGAGAACATTACATGTTTTAGGAAGACGCAGCTCTTCCGCAAGCACTCAATGACCTTAAACCAATGCACACACACAATTATCCTGTCTAACAAATCTGTCATTTTGTACTATTACTATTGTACAATGCTCTTTAATGAATGCTTGGTTCTTCCTCTGTAAGTCACTTGGATAAAAGCTTCTGCTAAATGCATACATGTAATGTACATTAGACATACATTGAATTTTGAGTAAAATAATCAAATTTTTATCAGTACTTGAGGTATTGAATTATCTCACTCCATCATTCAACAGAAAGTATCTCAGAAGTCAACATAATTACTATGAATGCACCGATATTGAAATGCTGACCTTTTTTTTCATATTATAGTCAATTACCGATAAATGACACAGATTAAAATTCAATAATATTTTGTCTGAATAAATAAAACATAAAATACTAAAAACCCAAATCAATCGATTTAAATGCAAGCGCATTTGGGAATCACAATATTGTAATGTAGCTATGGTTTAAAAAAAAAAAAAAGAATAATCATCTTGATATCTGCTAAAGAATAACAGTGCTATTAAAGGGGTATTGAACTTGTTGTAGAAAAGATTAATATAAAAAAAAGTTAATCCAAGCTTTTCCTAAGGTGAGGATCAAAAGGAAGACGATGCAAAGACAGTTTATTTGGAATAACAAGTTTTAAAGGAAATCTAAATGCAAAAATTGGAGAAGCAAGCAAGCGATTAAATATATATCATATATATGAAGAGTTCAGATGCAAAAGCCTCTAAATGCCATTTGAAATTTTCTTCTTTAATGATGATTTTTATCAAACTTGTATATTTAAGTTCAGTAATTTCACTTAAATGGCAATGATAATTACCTATTAATTGTTATTTAAGTGAAATTACTGAACTTAAATATACAAGTTTGATAAAAATCATCATTAAAGAAGAAAATTTCAAATGGCATTTAGAGGCTTTTGCATCTGAACTCTTCATATGTATATTAATATATATATAAAACTGCAATTCTGACTTTTTTTCCTCCAAATTGTGAGTCAAAAACTTCCAGCTAGCTTCCATACATTCCAAATAATTAAGATTGGAACAGCTTTAGTGTTGGGAGCCTGTGATGCATTAAAATGCAGCTTACATACAGGCAGCTACCTATATTTTTCAACAGACTGTACATTACATTATATGGCTGCTGATCTTTAGGCATAGAAACATTCATCATTTTGACACAGTATAGTGCAGTGATCATAGGAATAAACAGAGACAGAGTCATCTGGACACATTCCTGCTCAACATAATCTACACAAATTCAAAACAGCTAATACACATCTGGAACAGAAAATAAATTCAGACCTCCTTTGTGTGATTCATTCTAAAGAATTCCAGTTTGACAGTGTATTTCATCCACTTGAGCCAGCTAAAATAGTTATAAAATGAAATGATTAATGGTTCTTCCCATCCAAGAGGCATAATAAGATTCATAAAAGCATTCTTGAATGTTGCTTAACTGCTCATTATATCTGATGGAGTAAGTGCTTTTGGAGCGCACACCTGTGATGCTAACATTTCTGAAAACATGCATAGATGAGCAGTTCACAGATTTTAAACGTGAAGGTTGAACTTGGAACATTAAAATATTTGAAAATGCTTTTGCGATTAGCAATCGTTGTGCCCTTCTTCAACAAAATTACACTTTATCTTGTAACAGCTGCCGATGAAGTATGCATCCATAGACAACGTGGTAGATAATCTGACATGCTAGGAAGTCAATTAACCCCTTAGCTGTCACCCCCCTTTTTGAGAATGGGGGTTAAAATGCACTATTCAAACTTAAAAGGTTGTAATTCAAGAATGCTTTGGAATATATACCCAAGTTTGGTTTTGTTTTAAAGTGTGAAGTGAAAACATGAAAAATGAAAGTATGAAACGGTTATGGAAGTTTAAATTTACAGTAAATCAAATATACTGTACTATACATTTATTTTATTTGATATAAAATATATATTTTACAGAATATTTTTTACTATAAAATTACTATAAAATCAAAGCCATAAATCTAACCAAGTAATGTTCCAAATTTGAAGTTGATATCACAAAAATTTAAGTTCCCATGAGATTTTGTTTTCGGCGTAGTACCAAAAATAGCCACCAGGTGCCATTGAATTCCATTGAATTTAGTTGTATACATTCTGCCTTAACAAATTAATACATTTCTGTCCAAATATCACTTCTGACACAAAATTTGCTAACTTGAGACTCAAACCTTTCTGACAATATGTGTTTTGACAAGATTATAAAATGTTTTGATCATAAATTATGAAATATAATGATGCCCAAAAGAGGAGGAGCCTGATAAAATAAGTACCGTTTCTATGGTAACACAACATTCAATTATAAAACGGTTTCACAGGATGAATTCTGAGTTCATAAGCTTTCAAATGATACCTAATTTATGATAACTACTAAAATATCTGTTTTATTAAAAAGGCGATAAATAAATATTATATTTTAGAGGATAATATAGATATATTATAATTTTTAGAGGATAATATTGTACTACATTTTTTTTTTTTTTTTATTGAAAAATATTAGATTATGAACTTAATTAGCTTAAAAACAGAAGTTTCAATGATTTATGGGTGCATCGACTTTTTGTGACAAAGGTCCAAACTCCTGTTATGATGCAGATTTTTGAGGTGCACTCTTGTCTAAATTCATCAATTACTCTTTCTACATAATTTGTAACACAAAACAGGGGTAGAACATCTATTTAGAAGTCTTAGACCTTTCCAACGAAACATAATTTGTTATAATTAGATTAGGATTTAATGGAAATATAGTGAAGTAAAGTTAGGCGTCCTGGTACCAGGACGGTGACAGTTAGAAAATCAAAAATAGCTCGTTTTTTCTCATAATAAAAGTGCTTTCTATTTCTATGGATTACAATCTAGTTGTTTTGGATATGTACACAAGGTCACTTAATGTTTGAATTTTCTAAGTGAGTAATGCTAAGTTCCAATCATTTGGTTTGGCAAATAAATCTTTTAATTTGCATGAGCTTCTCTGTGCATCTTCTAGAAGAATCCTAATCTTTAAAGGGTTAGTTCACCCAGAAATGAAAACCTATATTCAATCTGTTCATCATATAAAGCGATCAAGTCTCTTAAGACTAAAACCGCTCAAATCATATGGGTTAGTTTTACGATCTCTTTATGAATTTTTTTGAAGCGTTATAGTACATCTGTCAACGGAGGCACAGATATACTTCATTTGTTTTCCGAATATGAATGAAAGTCTTAAGGGTTTGGAACGACATGAGGGCGAGTAACTGATGAAGTTTTGGGTGCAGCAAGCAGGTTGATCAAATACACTGTAAAATCCTGTGAGGAGATGCTGAATGACCTCAGCAGGAAGGATTGCTGTGGTGAACTGAACCTAGAGACTCTGTGTGTGTAGGATGATGATGTCCCTTTCTGAACTCAATCGGAACCATGACACAACATGGAAAGCATGACCCGACATGGACAAAGCATTAAAGAGACCATCAGAGCATTTTACCATCCTTACAGAGCCGTGGACGAGAAGCCCCTGGCCATTTTTAGGCTATAAACTGCTTCCACCAATTGAAAATTAAACAGTCACAGATTAATGGAAAGAGTGGTATTCATGAATGTTTCGTGACTATACTAATGCCAACTCGGTCTTTACTTTTTCTCAGTTCTGGATTCTACTGTTTTTCAGCCATGCAATCATCTGAACAAAAGCCACATACTGTCTGAATCGTCAGCCAAAAAATGACAATTCATTGTCCAAAAGTTACATTTAATTTCATCCTTAACTTTTATGAAGCAGTTAACCACATTTCCACGTTACAATTACTTTGACAAATTGGGGAAACAACAATTAAAACTAATGTCAAAAGCAATGCTTTAACACTGCCCCCTAGCTATTGGTTGAGTTGTTCACTGCGCACACAGTTAATAGAGTTTTAGCCTATATTTATATAATATTAGTCTTCTCAGGTCCTAAAAAAATGGGGTCTTACACTAAACTAACCTAAAAATTCAGAAGGCCTATCAGAATATTTTAAAACAAAATGATACAAAAATTATACATATATACCTAACTACCTTTTCCCACTGCATTTTTATTATTTATTTGTTATATTTTTGATGATTATAGCTTACAGCTTATGAAAGCCTTTTATATTATTATCATTTTGGGGTTTTCATAAGCTGTGAGCCATAATCATCCAAATTAAAACAAATAAAGGCTTGAAATTTCTCACTTTGCACGCAATAAGTCTATATAATGAATTTTGCCTTTTAAGTTGAATTACTGAAATAAATGAACTTCTGCATGATATTCTAATTTTTCAAGTTTCACCTGTATGTTCAACTCATGTTTTCCACAACATTAGTAAAAAATGCAGTGGGAAAAGGTAGCCTGTTAAATGAATTACAGGCAAATAAACATAGAAACAAGAAAAACTAAACGAAGCATCAGTCATTTACATACGTAGCCTATTAAAGACATAGGTTATGTCTATTTTTAATTGTAGATAATACTACAAACTTCCCTTTAAACAACAACTGGAAGCTCTCTGCAATTGAAGACTGAACGATGGAGTAGTCAATTAGTCAACAACAGGCTTTTTAAAGTATGGGCTTAGACTCTAGAAGCCCAGACTTTAAAAATACATTTGACTAGAGTATTTAATTACATTTTTCATTGAACTAGCTATAGCCTATGCAAACGTATGTTTCTGAAAAAAAAAAAATAATAATAATAATAATTCGTCATGGAAGCGAGAATTTATAGGCTACATAGGAGATGAACAAAGGAGAAGAGGAAAATAACATGCTCAGCTCTGCAGATGCTGGAGGCAATGCATTAGACTTTACTTTACTATTTGTACGTGTTTGTTCAGTTAAATAAGACAATTATTAACAGAAATGATGCCTTCTTCTGGATAGCAAACTTTTCAGAGTGTTTATTTCTTCCAACCTCTTTAAAATGAGTGATTGTCATAGACACAATAGTTTTACCTAATAACATGATCTCCAGTTTTTTCCGGTCCACTCGAAACCTCTCTTCGGTCCACTCGGGGTCCGGAGGTGCTGTGGGTCCGCTGGAGTCATCCTCAGACACGGGTAGAGGGGAATCAGTGCTGCGCTCGCTGTTGGAGCCCGGGTCAGACTGCTGTAAGTATCCGCTTAAGGGTTCACACTGAGCGGCCATGACTTTCACAGAGCACCGCTGACTCTCCGCAGCCGTCAGATCAGATCATTCTCGCGGAGAGTGAGCGCCAGTCATCGCGGCCACGGGCTCTGTGTGAGTTACACTGACCGGAGGAGTATAAAGTGAGGGAAGGCAAAAGTTGAGCGCCGCCCTTTGTTCAATATGAGCCAGAAGGGGGTCTGTGCGGGTTCCAAAATGTTGCGAGTCCGGTTCAAAGTCAGCTCAACTTATGATGCTCCCATATATGGTGCAACTGTCCAAAACAAATAAACAGACAGAAACACTATTTAAAATAGGCTAGTGTATTAATAAAAATAAAAAATAAACCGAAATATATCATATCTTTGTGTTTGTATTTTATTTTTATTTACACTGGGGACGTAAAAATTACTAATATAATAACTTATGTTATATAATATAATTTATTAGGCTATATAGTAAACAGACGTTGTACAATACAGTTACAGTTATATATTAATAAGACAACTATGCAATTAAATACCATATGATAAACAGTTACTAAACATATTACATGTGATAAATGAATTAAATATTATTTAGTCAATGATGTAATGTAAATAAAATAAGCACAGTATATAAACAGTCTATTATAATATAGCCTAATAATACAGTAAGTTTATTATAAACAAGTATTTGTAAAATACCATTTTACTGTTTACTAGACTAAATACATTTTACATTAAAATAAATAATTCAATAATATCATAAAATAAAAGTTTATAATATAGTAATATAGTATTTTGTGACTTGATACCCATATGTACTTTCTGAATCCGGATCACGTGACTCATGATGCTTCTGCAAGGATGTAGCTTTCAGCTGGACAAATTTTAAAGAAATGAATTTCAAGTACGTACTGTCTTTATTTTCACTTAGATGGACTCAAGGAAGTCGCATTCCTTTCTTTATTCCAAATCTGGCAATGCAAATTATATTACATGGTATTAAAGACGTTGTGGTGTTAGCTTAGTTTGCTATCAAAATGGAGGCGCGCGCGCAGGAGCTGTGTTTACATGAGCGTTTGTTTTCCCATAAGCGTCTGACGCTCTCTTTACCATTGTATCAGTCTGAGTAATCATGTATGATGCCCAATACAAATGTCTAGGGTTGGTGTTTTCAGTAGGCTAAGTGTTTCTGGGTTGTGGCAGGATGTCTGAACATGGAGAGGGGAGCTCATCTGCTGCTTTCAGAACATCATTTGCTGTGGGTAGAGGACTGCCAACCCGAATATCACTGAATCCCCCTCCGCCAGGCAGACTGACCTCTTTGCGCTCCAGAGATCTGACCCTGGGTGGATATAAAAAGGTCTCACCATCTAATGTCAATGGTTCAGTGTTAATTGTGTTGTTGTTTTTTGCTACTGTTTTGTTGTTTTTGTTTTTAAATGCAAAATATGTTACATCAATACAGCTTGTTCAGTTCAACATTAAAAGAATGCACATATCTAGAAACTTTACACTTGACTCACTGAGGATTTCCCCCCACAGAAAACCTTTGTACCAAATGTTCACTCTGTTCGCAAAACTAAAGATGAGTAAGTATTTTCAGCTTTATTTGTAGTACTTATGTTTTATAGTTGGGAGGCAGACATCCTGTAACTACGGCTACTAAAGTGTAAAAAAAAAAAAAAAAATGTTTCAAGTACATGTATATGTTTGTATATATTAGAGTTGTAAATTGGACATTTACTCTCTTAGCCAGCAATGCAGAATTTGCTAATACCTCTAAACTTGTTGTTATATGATTGTGATTTGATTAGATTCAGGAGCCTGTTATAGATATATTGATAATTACAATATTAACTTGTATTAACTCACAAATGCAACAAACAACAACATTAACAATTAATTAAAGAAAACAACTACAACAAAATACTATTTAGTTTTTTTTTTTTAAATAAGGAATAAACAAATGTGGACTAAAGATCAAGTATCATAGATTGAATGTTATAATCATTTTATAACATTTAATCAAGTTTTGTAGTAAAAACTTATTATAGATTTATACAAATGTATATTGGTTTTTTTACTCATTGCATCGATACATAGTCCATTGTTATTGTTACATCCCTAGTATACATATATACAGTATATACTGTACTGACTTCTTCATTTGACAAACAGATACATTTTTTTTTTAAATTAAGTATAGACAACTGCAACTCTCTTTGAAAGTAAATGACAGGTGGTTCTGTGAACTCTTGTTTTCTGGAGGTTACATGAGGAGACTCACACTGCACCAAAGAGAGAGAGAAGAGAGAGGGAAGACAGACAAAGAGAGAGACGGCGACGAGAAAAACCTCAGACTATTCAGTCTCATTCCATCTTTGAGCAGGGTCCTGCAGACACCTACAGGAAACCAGGTAAAGCACACTTCGAAATCACACAATTATTGACATTATATTTGGACTGTAGAGCTAGAGGAGAACTGGCCCCTTGGTGTTCCCTGGTTTCTCCCAAGTTTTTTCTTATTTTTTCCATTATCCATCATGAAATGAAGGTTTTCATTCCTCGCCATGAAGTGTTTCCATCCAAAGCTGTGAATTTAACTTGTGTGCAAAATTGGAATATCGCACGAAAACGTAACCAGTACGGTGACAGCAAACGCAGTGCAAATCATGTCTTCGTTCTGTGTGGATCCTATGTTCATGTAAAGAGACCAGGAAATGAGGCAAAGACCCAGTCTAAAGCCCCTGAGGTTGTGGTTAGGGGTTAAACAGATTGTAGTTGATCTATACGAACCAGGCCCGCATTTGTGATTCATCATTGAGTGAAAGTTTATCATTTGCAAGTGTTTTGTCTTGCCAATTTAGTACTCACGTGCTGTTATCTGTGAGTACAGCTGCACATAATGAAGCACACACAAAGAAAGGCACATTTTAGACAGCACGACCCAAACACCTAATTCACCAAAAACACATTCCCATAAAGTTGTCAAAATACCCGTGGTAATGTCTTAAGTAAACGTACATAGTTAAGAAAGAAATCTGCTGTGTATCATCATATTGGATCCATGCATTCAGTCTTAAAGTGACAGAAATCTATAAATAACTTTATCTATTTATGTCATTAATGTTAATCAAACAACAAAAATATTTAATTTATACACTATTATTTAAATACACTATTTTACATTTGGCCTGAATTATTACATGTCTCTACCTGAATATTACATTTAGACTTTGACATTGTTTTATTGTCTATGCTTGTAATTAGTGTATTTGTTCTTATTATTACCCCCTCCTCGTGGTGGTAAAATTAATTTTAAATACTACATCAAATTTCATTTTAATAATTTTCCTGTGTCTGATCTTGCAGGTAATTGGTGCAGCTCCAACCTAGATGCCTGTGATCCTGCACTGGTCACAAAATGCATTAAAAAGGAAAAGAACAATACTGAGGATGATGACAATGAAATTTTACAAAAACTCCAACGAGATGATGTAAGCCAAGTCACAATGACCCTTTATCATCTTGAAAGTTAATCAATAGTATATTAATGTTTTTTTTCTGGTTTAATTGAGCAGTTTTTGGATGATCCTGGATTAAAAAATGATCCCAAGCAAAGACCAATCAGACTTCCACTCTATCAGTCATGCTCATTTTTGTCAACAGAGGCAGCTAGTTCATGTAAGTCACAGTTTATTTATGCCAGCAGTAATTTGATTTTTTATTGCCAGTTAAATCGTTTTCTTGCTACTTGCAGTTAAGAACTGAATCCAATACATTTTTTGCAGTTAAAGAGAGAGCATCTGATAATGTACTGAAATACCCGCTGCCATTGAAGGGAACATCTACATTCCCGCAACAACCAACAGTTGGAGAACTTTTCCAGCAGTTAAGTGTTTCAGATCAGGAAGAACTACTGCTTATTCAACTTCCTGATACCTTACCTGGTCAACCTAAAACCTCGAGCCCAGAGAAAACAAAAAAGGACGACAAAACTAAAGACAAGCGCTCATCACAAATTAAAACTACGGTAAGTTTACGTTTCATATTATGCAACTTAAAGGCGTCATGTCAGTTGTTTTTTTCTTTGCCATACGTTTGCATGTTTTGTTTTTTTTTTATGAAATTTTTTTTTCCACTGTATATCACACAAGTTGTTTTGGAGCTCAGCTTCAGAAAGTTACATAATGTACGTTATTTGTAACGTGTTACTCTCAACACTGCTCTTTTTTCACAAGGCTTTGATTTCTGTATATTATTAGTATGATTTCATAGCACACTCATAAAAGAGTTTGATTCCTCATGAAATTATCGCTTGAAGGCAAATCACATTAAATTACAAACATTTAATATCATCTTCAATGTCCCCTTTTAATGCTATGATATCATTTTTTCAGGATCAGCCTGATAAAGTACCTTTGCTGTCGGACTTCTCAGAGGGTCTGATTGGAAAACTGCAAATTAGAAAGTCTGGTAAAGTCCAACTGGCCATGGGAAATGTTACATTAGATGTCTCGGAGGGAGCGGCCTTCTCTTTCCTACAGGTAAGTTAGCACATTGTCATTTTAGCAAGTATAGCAAAATAATCTAGGAAAGATTGATAGATAAAATCAGTTTGGGACTCGCTCATATTGATTTAAATCAAAGCCTTTTGAAGTATAATTATTACATCAAGCCATAAACCAATTCCTGTTTTTCTGTCCTCAAATTTAAAGGGATACTACACCTTTTTTTTGGAAATAGGCTCATTTTACAACTCCCCCAGAGTTAAACTGTTGAGTTTGACCATTTTTGAATCCATTCAGCCGATCTCCGGTTCTGGCGGTAGCACTTTTAGCATAGCTTAGCATACATCATTGAAGTGCACCAGACCATTAGCATTTCTCCCAAAAAAATTACCAAAGAGTTTTGACATTTTTTCTGCAACTGATAGGCTGTGCACTGTTGCTCGATATTACAATCTCTCTTTAAAGGTAGCTAGTGGAGACGTATTAACATTCACAATCTAAAATCATGATTTCGCCCAACCCCTTGCTTGGGGCTATCAGTATGTTTGAAACTGCATGCTGTTTGAGTAGGTAATAATTTTCAATTTGAATTTACTTTGCGTTAAAATGTATGTTATATATAGTATGAATGTAATCCGGACGTACTAACTATATCCACCATGTTCATGTCATCATCATGTGACCTACCAGCGTCAATAGAGTGCCAAAGTTACGACATCACTCTATAGGCCAAAACGCGGAAATGAGTTTGCATTTTAGAACTCCCGGTTTCCTCGCTCTAAAGCCTATGTGATTTTTGAATGGGTTTTTGCTAAATCGCCTGAAATAAGGTCTGTGGTGAACAAAGCCTCTAAATATTTTCTCATAAAACACACCAGATAAAACCTGCTTGTGTTTTTTTTTTTTTTTTACACTTTATTGTGTCTGCTTGTGTTTTTTATTTTATTTATATAGGCTTCAAAATGTATACATTTTAGATTAACTTGTAAAGATTATCTTGATAGACAAAATATGTAAGGGTCACAACTCTTTGTTGAACACAGTTCATATTTTTTGCAATTTTCCAAAAGTCTATGGGGAACCCATGTGCCGCTAGCTTCCGAGTTGTCCTACAAAGTGACGTCATCACTTCGGCACTCTATTGTGTCGCTTCACCGCCATTTAAAAATCCTCTCCCATGGTCTCATGGGATAATAAAGTGTCCATTGAATGCGCACTTCAGAATTTCGCCTAAAGTAGTAGGTCATCCGGCGACTTGTTTTCGAATACTATGGCCCTGTCCCAAATGGTACCCTATAGCACTCGCGGTCTTCCTACGAGTCCGCAGTATCGTGACGTAAGGCTGCTTTTACTGTCGGGAAGAAGTCTGCTGACCTCACATCAGTGCAGACTCTGCAAAAGTGCGTTGAGGCGCTCTACGACCGCAAAGGGGGCAGTCCTGAAAAACCTAAAATGACAAATGGGACACCCTATAGTCTCATGGACTCAACACATATGCACACGCGGCAGCCATTGTAAGTACACAAGAAATGTACCATTTGGAACAGGGCCTATGTATTCGAACGTACTACTCTGTTTAGCATGCTATATAGTAGAGAATTATTTGATTATTCGGACGCAGCGAAGGTGTCGGAAATATTTTTGTCCCCACTGTAGCATTCTGGATTGCCAAGCTGATATTGAAGTCAACTGGATCCATTTCATGCACTGATGTTATTTACATGAAAGATGTTTCTATCTCCAGCAACTTGTTTGTGTGCGGCTGTCGGAGGGCCTCACCGGGGACATGACTGTGCTAGGAAACGTCACACACAAGCTGGTGTGTTCACCTGATTTTGAGACTTTACTGCAAGAAGCCAAATTGACATCTAATCTCTGCTCGGCTTCAAAGTCCTGATTTGTCAAACTCCACAAGAATATTTAAAATAATGTAAATAGCTGTTTTTAAATGTAACATTTTTAAATGAGGTTTTGTGTCCTGGTTTTGTTAAGCCTAATTGTGAGGGCACTTGATTTTTATTTAAAAGGGATAGTTCACCTAAACTTTTGTCACATGTTTCATGTCATTAAACAGATTTTGGGGAAATGGAATGGAAAAAGGCAGCTTATACATTCCTTAAAATATCATAATTTGTTTTAAGGCGTGTTCACACCAATAACTAATGATAAAGATATATAGAAAACTCTACCATTTAAAGTGGCAGATGACAAAAAAGTATGTTTGTAATAAACAGAACTTAGTAATTCGTTGTTTTAGACGCTTATTAAGTTTTAGTTCTTGGTGTGAACGGGGCTTTGGACAGAATAAAAGTGATACAGGTTGAGAATGTGACGTCAAGTAAATGATTGTTATCACTTTGGGGTGAACTATTCCATTTAACATTAGAAAGCACACATGAACTTTTAAAAGCTTTCATGAACTTGTATAGCATTCTATTGTAAATACCTTCTGTTGCTTTTATATAAAATGTGAATGTTTATTTTGTAGATAAAGATATACAAAACATGGTGTCCTCTTTCAAAGCATGATATGCAACTCATTCTAAGCAAATGAAAACTGATGTCAGTAATACAGTTTATGAAAAGTAGCTAAAAGCAAAATAGAAATTAGTCAGTCACAGGTCTTCACAGCCTTCGTGCTTTGAACACTATAAATGCAGCTCTAATAACGGAAAGCACAGGCTTTTTATTGAGGACGGAACTGGCTTTTGTACAACACTCCGTCTACCAGAGTCATACATAATCTTACTACTTAATGCTCTTTACAGTCTTTTTCACGGCTGTTTTAGCAACTTCAGCCTTCTTTTTTGGCGCTTTTGCCTTTACCACTGTTACTTTGGATTTATTCTTTCTGTCTGCGATGGCTTTAGCTTTGGCTTTAATGGATCTCCTCTCTTTTCTCCGAACAAGGTCTTCCCTTCCAATCTCAATCATGTGCTCCTCCCACGATTTTATTTCGTTCTTGTAACGGACTTTGTCATCCTCTGCCAGCTGTGTGTACATCTAAAAAAATTAAGCAGTTAAGTCAGATTAAGAAAGCCATAGGCGACGTTCTCACAGCAGCAGAATCGGTTGTCAGTACTGTATTTGAGTTCTTAATACATTTATGTTCACACACACACACAGTACAGTTATTTATGGGAGTGACAACCGCATGCTTAGAAAACCCACACTGTGTGAACGAAACGGATGTGACATGGATGTGTGGTTCGACTGGACTCTTACTATAAAAAGTGATACGATTTTTCAGTTCTATGGACGTAGAAATATTTGACATCACGTTGGTCACGGTCGCTATGGTTACTGGTTGCTAGACTCCCTTTGCACATTCATACAGACAGTATTCAAGATGCTACTCTAAGTTGCTGTGTGAACAGGACATTGAGACACCTTGAAAGTGAATGCGGTTGTCAATCCTAAAAGCTGACAGTGTGAAGTGAATATGGCTATAGTGAGCTGTCAGTTATTATCTAAATAGCCTAATTATGATGAAAATCTAAGGGAGAAATTATCCTTCACAGAGAAAGCAGTTCTGTTGACAAGCACAATTCCCAATCAAACAATTAGTATTACAATTTAAAATAACAGTGTCTATTTGAATATATTTTTAAAGTGTATTTTTTCCCCGTTATAAACTACAAGTTCAGTAGTTTAAAAGTCTTCAGTGTCATGATTCTTCAGAAATATGCTGATTTGCTGCTCAATAAATATTTCTTAATTATTATCATCAATGCTGAAAACAGTTGTGCTGCTTAATATTTCTGGGAAATCGTGACACTTTTTTTAGGATTCTATAATGAATAGAAAGTTGAAAAGAGCAGCATTTTTTATTAAGTCGAGTCTTTTGTATGCTTTACATGAGTAGTGCTATTTACGCTATATAATGCTGCTTATGTAGTGTTTCAAATCAGACACTTTTATGAGTTGCCTTAAATGGCAGCAGTCTATGCAGACTCACTAGAGATTATGGAACAGAGCTATTGTGTGCCACTTTTGAAATAAAATATGCTCAATTTGGGTACAACTCACTTGTTTCTGTGTGATGTTGAATCGCATCCAATTGTCTCTCAGCGACTTCATCTTTGCCTGGAAGGAAAAATAACATTAAACAATTGTTGCAACAATATGAAATACTTAAATGGTATTTTATGGAGATATTTTTTTAGGTTTTAACAGTCTATATCAATTTTGTTATAAACCTCAATTATATCAATAAGCTAAATTCAAACAGCTATACTTGGTGCTAAATATCCAGTCTCCAAAAATAAATATATTATCTCCCTTGCAAAAATAAATAAAATGATTTGTACATAATATACAAGTTTGAAAATTCAGAGTCAGTAAGATTTAAAAAAAAAAAAATTTTACACTAATTCAACAAGAACAAATTAAACAATTCAAAAGTAAAGACATTTATGTTTTCACAAAATATTTTAGTGAATAGAATAAATGCCATTCTTTTAAACGTTCTATTAATCAACGTGTCCTGAAAAAATTTATCCCAGTTTCCTTTCAACATTTATAATGATCAGAAATGTTTCTCGAGTCAGCAAATCAGCATAACAGAATGATTTCTGAAGGATCATGTGACACTGAAGCCTGGAGTGATGATGCTAACATCATTTTGCATCACAAAAATACATTACATTTGAAAATGTATTCAAATTGACAACAGTTACTTAAAATTTTAATAATATTGTACATTAGTACTGTTTTTACTGTATATTTGACCAATAAAATCCAGCCTTGGTGAGTATAAAAGAAAATATTTAAAAATCCTACAGACCCCAATGGTAATGTATGTCCAATTTTAGCTATAAACTAAAGTTCATCTTCACCTGCACAGTAGTTCCCTTTGCTTCCTCAAAGTGCTCCGCCATGAAGATGTTGAATGCGCTCCTGGGACGTTTGGGCTTGCCAAGACTATTCAGCTCCTACAGTTAAAGTACAATATCCCATTTAAAGCCACAATATGTATTTTTTCTGCTTTAAAAATAGCAAAAATAACTGTATCTATGTTCTATATTTCTATTAGATGTGTACTTACATTAACCCGACAGTTTCCACCAACTTTCAAATACGGAGAAATTTATAGTTTAATTCGAAGACACGGGATGTTTCTTTATTTCCGTTTCGTCGCCCGTCTATGGCGTCATATAACCTTTGACTCCTCTATTTTCTCTAACTTCCTTGCGGTACCCGGCGAAACCGCCAAACACAAAGGGGAACACTAGACTACCGCCAATAAAGCAAAGAAAATGACGAAGAAAAAAAAGTAGTACGTATTTTTATGAGTGTAAATCACGTGCCCGCTCACGAGCGCTCACTCTTAACAGACACTGTCCTCGGTGCTGCTCGCGCATAAAGCGCTCCCCTTTCGCAGTAACCGGGTCGTCTCATTCAAAACAGCCAACTGTCGCTGTTAGCGAGCCTCGCACATTGAATACTCATATGAGTCAGGCTGCGAATGTACGTGCCCGCTTCAGCACGCTCATGCTTACTAAATAAACGCCTCACCTCCGGCGCCGCGCACTCACTACATTCCCTTTAGCCTTTAGCACATAGTGGATGCATAACGCAAACCCAGTCAAACGTTTGACTGCAGTATCTTATGTACTTTATAATCCGGTGCGCCGTATATATGAAAAATGTTCTAAAATAGGTCATTCATTGAAGGAGCGTATTATAAATACTTATATTCGTCTGTATTATAGTTATGGACCACGATTACGCTTTGCCTGCACGTTCTGCTGCTACAGCCAGCTCAGTAAAGCTCAAACGTACGGGTGAAAAATATGACCCGAGAAGGGTTTGGGACAGGAGAAAAAGCATGACACAGGTAAACATTGGGGTTGCATTTAAAGCTTCTTGACAAGCTAAATCTACAGAGATGCTGTATATCCGTATATTTTGTGAAACGATGATGTCATGCCATGAGCTGAGCTGGTTGTCATTGACAGCGAAAACAACTCCCGTGAGCCCACGCTCTTTCCCGACGTCATCAAAGTACTTTTTTTGTTATTATTTTAAATGAGTGACCCCTGGTGGCCAAAAATCACATACTGTATGTTTAACAGAAATCTAAATGCTTAATTTATCAAAACCTCAGAACCTAAGTTATGCAAAATAAACCAAGGATGAATATAGTATAAAGGGAATAAAATAATATTTAGTCATTGTAAAGATTCTCAGAGGTGGTTTTGTGTAGTAGTTACGTGACAGAGGTCAACGCTCACCTTCTTTCTCCTAATTGCTTTTCTTTTGGCCACTCTTTGTCGCTTTTCCTCAGCAATAGCAACAGTCTGTGCAGGGGTGAGTTGGGCTTTGTATGTCTCCAAAGCAAGCTTATACTGCTTCCTGGATTCCAAAGATGAATCCTGAAATGGCTGCACATGTGACAGTTCAAATTAGTGGCTGACAGGAAGTTTACAACACCAATAACTAAAGAAAATATTGTCTGATAAAACGTGAAGATCCACAATTAAAGGCAAAAATTACAAAAAGGACCAGATATTTAAAATAACCCTATAGTGAATTCCTGTTGTTGTTGTTTTCTCCACTTGTTATGATACATTTTATAGACCATTTCACAAGATGTAAACAACACTGGTCCAGAAGCACTTCCTGTTTCAGTTTTTTAACACCACATAAAAGCTGGGATAAAATACAACCAACAGAACATTTAAAACTGAATCAAAAAGTTAAACAAACATCTTTACATGTGAAATAAAGAAAACTGTTACAAACTGAAACAGGAAGTGCTTCTGGACCAGTGTTGTTTACATCTTGTGAAATGGTCTATATTTTATTTAATTATATATCGTTCTAGACCTATCTAGTTATGGATTTAGTGTTGATTGTTCAGATTTATGATTTATTTCATTATTGATTTATTCCAATATTGATCCCAAGATTAATCTTTTAGTCTATTGTGTTCTGTCATTCAAGCTGCAAATTTTCAAAATATATGCTCAATAATAAATATATGAATATTACATATTCATTACATTTTACTTATCCTGTTAGCTGGTGTATTTAATGCATGTTAAATAGATTTGCCAAATTATTTTTAGGACAGCAAGCGTTTAAATATTTATAACAAATTGTCATCCTCAAATTGTCATTGGAGTAGAAACATGGTAATGTTCTTAAATATATATATATAAAACTGCCTTGTGTGCAATTAAAATGTTGGTATACAATTAAGTTTTCATTTGAGTATTGTTTGATATCTCTAAAAGTAAATATCAATTGAATTTAATAATTTTAACTTTGAATAGCAATATACTATTTGAATAGTAATATACTATCTGACAGGGTTCCCAGTCATAAATTCTGTCAATAACCAGCCCTGGTTTTATTATATATAAATGTATTATTAGCTTTAGCAAACATGCGTGTGATTTTTGGCAAATACATTTTATAGTAATGGATTTGCACATATGTAAGCTGGCATTTTACACAACATTCATTCAAAATACAGCAATAAATAAATAAACGTATATGAAAGCAGGAATGTACCTGCTTCTGTTCTGGAGTCAGCATTCTCCACTTCTCTGCTAACTTTCGGACAATATCCACATTTTTCAGTCCTAAGCAAAATAGATTGTTCTTTATCTTGAAAAAAAAAAAATCAGAAATGCAAGGTAGGCTACCACTGCGACTCGAGTGGACATTACCTGGGTTCTGTCTGCTGAAGCTGGGCTGCATCTCCTTCACATATGTCATGTATCCTGTCAGAGGTCTTTTAGGTGGACCTCCAGTTGTGGTGCTAAAACTCCTTATCACTGGAGCAACACATGAACACCTACAATTGCAAAGCAATGGCATTATGCAAAACTGTCACGGAATAGAAAATTAGTGGGGATTTATGTAGTAAAAAATACAAAATAACACAAAACGCTCCTTAGACCTAACGAAAAACTTCAATACTGTCACTATATCCTGCATTAACTAATCATATATGCTTCAGTAAAATTGTGAAAAATGAATGTATAGCTGTTTATACATTTCTGAATGTTTCTGACGCACATATTGCGAAAATAAAATCCATTAGATATGATACATTAACTAATAAGCAGACATGCACGAATAACCTTAAACTTGCAGCATGCTCACCTCACAGCAGATGCACTCGAGAACAGACTCAAAGACTTGACCAAAAGATTAGCACCGACTGACATCAAGCTAAACGGAGCCATCGTGCACGTGCTGAGTTTTTCACAATAATATCAGTCAGATATTTATTATGCACGGTGAGAACAATACACAAAAAAGCTGGCCAAAAAAATGCTGTTATGGTTCCTCCTCCCCCTGTTAAGGCGCCATTTCCATCTGCAGTTCGACCGAAGTGCATTATGGGACAATTATCACCTAAAAGTTTATAAAAGTACTATCACAAAATTAACATTTGAAAATAGAAAAAGTGACACAACGTTAAAGTATTTATATTAAATTAACGTTATATTAAAGTGTAAAGTATTTCACAACGTTAAAATAAATAACGTGACATGAAATGGAACCGTTTGTATTATTTATTTATTTATGGACTTTTACCATTTACTATTTTGTTTATTTATTTATTTATTTTTAAAAATCTAAAAAATAAGTTTGCCATTGAAATAAACCTTCCTACGAGCCCTTTACCTTTTACATATTTAGAATTATATATAAAAAAGTGTCCTTGGGTACAACAGGATTTGATTTGATATGTTGGAGTTATTTCAAATCTTATCATCCATCGATCCCAAAAAAGCTTATAATGTTCAATGCTAAATTTGGTTGTGGGATGTTTCATTTCTAGAAATTTTGTACAGTCTTTTATTTTACTTTTTTTGTTTTTCATTGTTATCATTATTACTATCCCTTTATTTTTTTCTATTCCTTCTATTATTTGTTTGCTATATGTCTCTATTGTACGTATTTCATACATTTAGGCAACACTGTGAAAGCTAACACTCGTGCAAATGTTGTTGTTGTTGTTGACGCTTCTCCTTGTGCTTCTCTGGACATGAAAAAATACATAAGGACTTTTATTTAGTTTTTTTCAGCTCCGCACCGGAAGTGTGAGCTTGCTGGGCTACAGCTGTCTCTCTTTCTCGCCGCTCTCATTCGTTTTTTTACTCAGGGAAACACAGTATTGCTGAGCTGTTTCGTAGCAATAATATCGGACAGATAATATAATCGCGTAAATCTGGGGCGGTACACACAGTGAAGCAGCATGGCATTAAAGAGAATACAGAAGGTAAGACCTTTGTGCGTGAATGATAAACATTGATTAGCCAAGTTTTTGTTTGCCTTGCTTGTGTTGTTAATGTCAAATATCGGGGTTAAAATAAACATCTACATAACTAACACTGTTTTATTTGTTATGGTTTTGCGTTGGTAGTCTGCATCAAGTCAAACCGATTCAGAATATTGCCTAACGTTATATCTTATATGTCGACGGTAAATGTGGAATGTAGCATATAATGGCTAACTAGCAGTGTTTCTTCCCTCAAATCATGACGTTTTACGCTATTTATTGAATATATACTGTTAGTACTGTAAATAAATATGTGATTTTCTTAATTGTCAGTAATGCTGATAAAACCAGAACTTAAAGTGACGCGTCAAGGTTGTCAGTCAACCATCGTATTGTGTTTGTGGGCGAGCAACGATATACATGTAAAATCAAACAATCGCGTAAATGAGTCATTTGTTTACATCAAGACGTTCAGTTTATTAAACCCCTTACCGACAAAACCAACTGAAGAGATACATCTATTCAATAATTAACATATTTTGTGTTCTTTTCTTCCGTGTTCGAGAAGGCCCAGAGCTGAACAAAGACAGCAAACCTGCTTCAGCATCGGTAGCTGCCACACTAAACGAGGCCAATTTTGTGTGGATTCATCCACTTTCACAAGCCACTTTTGTGTGCTTTGTTAAACCTCACAGCTGATGTGACATTTCGAGTGACTTTGGCTACAATTGATATGGTGTAGTTTATCTGAATATGGTCGGTAGGCGCTATTGTGTTTTGTGTTTGACACAAAGCAACACAACCTGATTCTCTGAAGTTCCAGCGTGACGCCATCACTTTGCCATTTTGACAGTTTCTGTTTCGCAACACTGTGAATCGCACTTAGACATTGTTGTTAAACACCCTACCTAGTCGCAAAGTCCTTACCAGAAGGCACATCTATCCACGTCTATTAAAATTGGCTCATGTTCAGGCCGGGTCATCATTGTTAATATTGTGCTATCATTTAAAATGTGTATTGTTACATATTTTTTTATATTGAAACTTGACTGTCTAAAGCCTGACATTAAATAACAGTCTACTGAAAAATCTAAACCTTTGCTAAAGTAGAAAATCAACTTTTTTGAGAGAACCATTTTGATTGAAGCCTTTAGGCAAAATGTTAAAAATTAGGTGACACTTTAAGATGTCCATTTTACAGTGTAATTATACATGCTGAGTAATATTAATTGAGGGTTAGTTTACCCAAAAATGAACTCACCCTTAAGCCATCCTAGGTTTATATGACTTTCTTCTTTTAGCCAAAAATAATTGGCGTTATATCAAGCTTTATAATGGGAGTGCAAAATAACTTCACAAATGTGCATCCATCATAAAAGTAAAGGTTAATAAAGGCCTTCTGATGCGAATCTATGATTTTTTGTAAGAAAGGATCTTCTTATTCATAGTTTTATAAACTATAATCATTTACTGCCTCCCGGTAACAGTGGTACAAGTCTAGTTTCATCGTTTGTTGTTTAGTTACATCGTATAAGGCTAGTTCTGGCTGATGACGAACCTGGAAGTGCAGAGGTTAGTTAGAGCAAACAAAACACCGGTCACGAATTAGAAGTTTTAAATGAGAATTTTTAAAGAGAAATGTCAGTGGAGCTTAAAGGAGTAGTTCACTTAAAAAAAAAAAAAAAACTTTTGCTGATAATTTACTCACCCCCATGTCATCCAAGATGTCCATGTCTGTCTTTCTTCAGTCGAAAAGATTTTAATGTTTTTGATGAAAACATTCCAGGATTTTTCTCCATATAATGCACTTTACTGGGACTCAAACGGTTCAAGGTCCAAATGACCGTTTCATTGCAGCTTCAAAGGGCTTTAAACAACACCAGACGATGAATAAGGGTCTTATCTAGCGAAATGAAATGAACAAAAAAAACTTTATTTATTTTTGAAATGCCTGATCGTTTCGCTAGATAAGCCCCTTATTCATCGTTTGGTGTCGTTTAAATCCCTTTGAACAGTTTCCAGTTTGCACTGAAAATGTCATTTGGACCTTTGAGTCCCAGTAAAGTGCATTATATGGAGAAAAATCCTGGAATTTTTTCATCAAAATCCTTAATTTCTTTTCGACTGAAGAAAGAAAGACATGGACATCTTGGATGACATGGGGGTGAGTAAATTATCCGCAAAAGTTTTTTTTTTTTTTTTTTTTTAAGTGAACTACTCCTTTAAGTTTGTTGTCCAGCCCTATTTATTTAAAATGCAAGAGGTGTCAACTCTCCTACATCCTACGTCATGCGTGAGTCAGGTCAGAGGTCACTCTTCCACTGGAACTCAACTCGCGTACGGCCATTACCGGAAGCCAGTAATTATAGCTTATAAAGTTATAATTTTGGAGACTGTTCTTACAAAAAAGCACCTGTTCGCTTCAGAAGGCCTTTATTTTAACCCCCTGGAGCCGTATGAGTGACTTTTATGATGGATGAATGCACTTTTTTGTGCTTCAAAAAACAAGGTACTATTTACTCCCATTATAAAGCTTGGAAGATCCAGAATATCATTGTCATTATCATATATGTTTAATATAACTCTGATTGTGTCTGGCTCATATATTTGATACATTAGGATTTTTGGCCTATAAAAAAATGATCTTGTAAGAATATGGAGCTCACAGTATTTTATCCAGATGCCCAAACTAAGCAAAAAATGTAGTTTTGGTGCAGTTACTGTTATTTTTATATACAAAAATGAAGATGAAATTATTTGTAATGTTAATCAATGAGATATTTTTAACAGAATACTTGCATAAAATGCATTTACATGTCAATGGTCACTCTATATCTTATAATAATAGTAAGATGATATAAAGGCTTAGCTTTATTTTAGTTTTTATTTTGGAGGCAAAACATAAAATTGATTGAGAGTTTACATATAAACATTAATCAACCTGATGTATTGTATTTGATGCATATTATTTTTTCAAGTGAAGCTAAATTACTTTAGTGCAGTATATGTTCATCTTGAAATAGTAACAATATAAGTTATTCTAATGTTAACTTTATGATAATAGATTATAGATTTCACAGCAGAAAGGCGAGTGTAACGACCTGACGATAGACGGTTTGAGAATCATACTGTTTACTTTACTTGCAAACGGAAGTAGGAACCGTCAATCATGTATAAGGAATTTCATAGATTGTGTACAACAGGTTTTTCAAAAAATGTTTTGATCATGTTGACAATTTAGATGCTTATTATTTATGTATAAAATACGTCTAGGGCTAATAAACAATACAAAGCCCTGTGATCATTTTTTCAAACCCAATTTGGATGCCAGTATCTGAAGCCTCACTTAAAAATGGATGAATGACATCCTTGTTTTTAAGGTTGCACATTTCTCAAGCGCATAATATTTAAAAATTAGCGTACATTTTTATTTCTATAGTCCAGACATTCTACTATAAGTACCTTTGCATCTACATGTCAACTACCAGTCATTAGAGTATTAGTAGACTGTTCATATCTGCTAACGCTTTATTTTGATGTTCCCACAACAGACATTCTCCTGACTGACAACTTATTTTACTAACCCAACAGTCTACTAATACTCTAATCACTGTGGTAGTTGACATGTAGTTATTTTCAAAATGAAAGCAAAGATCGTTGTGCCATTTTGTAGTTAACAAAAGTTAGTAGAACTTGGTTGATGGTTATGAACCACACATAAGTGGTTACTTTGATAGGGCAACTGTGTGAACTGACTGCATACATTCTGTTTTTCCACTAATGTATTTTTTTTTTAATTGAATCCTTTTTTCCCCCCTATTTCAGGAGCTTCAAGACTTGCAGAGGGACCCTCCTGCTCAGTGCTCTGCTGGACCGGTTGGTGATGATTGTAGGTTCACTGTTAGTCTATTAAATTAGGTTGCTTTACATAACATCTGACACAGCGGACAAATTTCAATAATCCTCTTTTTGCATTTGTAGTGTTTCACTGGCAGGCAACAATAATGGGACCTGTAAGTACTCTTTATCAGCCTTGAGCAGTGTGCTTTGCTCAGTAATACTTGCTGAATGTGATAATGTGGTGTTTTAAAGTGAATTAAAGGCATAACTTGGAAATGCAATTAACTAATTGAGGATAGATTCCCTGATATGATGGTAAAGTGCTTTGGGTGTACAGTAGTACCATGAAAGCACTCTCTCTCTCTATATATATATATATATGCAATCATTCATTCATTCACCTACAGTGGTTGGCAAATTATTCTGAACCTGCACACAAACTGCATAGTAGCAATTATTGTCAAAATGTAATTTGTGTGTAAATATTATGAGGTCTTTAAAGGGTTAGTTCACCCAAAAATGAAAATTCTGTCAGTGTTTACTCACCCTCATGTTGTTCAAAACCTCTATGTGTATATTTGTTCTGCTGAACACAAAGGAAGATATTTGGAAGAATGTTTTAATCAAACAGATCTCATTCCCCATTGACTACCATAGTATGTATTTTTTCCTACTATGGTAGTCAATGGGGGAATGAGATCTGTTTGATTAAGACATTCTTCCAAATATCTTCCTTTGTGTTCATCAGAACAAATAAACACATAGAGGTTTGGAACAACATGAGGGTGAGTAAATACTGACAGAGTTTTCATTTTTGGGTGAACTAACCCTTTAAACAGGACGTTAACAAAGGCAAGAGAAGGGAGACGCCAAAGACAGCATTAGCATATACTGTACCAGGCACTGCAAGCTCAGTGTTCGAAATATAGGATGAAAAATATAAATATCAAATTGGGGGTGGGAGTTTATATGAATGTATCTGAAGGAAATGCCATTTTCTTTTTCTCTTACCTCTATATAAAGTTGTTTAGAAGTGTAGCGCTGCTTTGTGTACAGTGGTACCCAAAGAAACCACTACTGGTCCATTAAGTGCCACCTACTGTCAGAGAGTGAATTTGCCGACATTTAGTCTGTCAGCTGTTTTTGTTTTGTGCAGGTGTCGTATGCTACATAATTTCTCAAATCTAAAGTCAAAAACAACAGCTCACGATACATGTGTGTAGCATCTTTGGATCGTGATTAAAATGGTGTGGTTGCCTCTAGTTTCAAATGGCTACAGCTAGTTTTGCCATTTTGTCAAAGGCCAGTTTGCCTGTTATAGAGCAAATAAACGAAACATAAATTTGCTTAATCAAAGATAAAAATCGGCAGCCAGTATCGTAATTGGCTAATTTGCTTATAAAATATTAATCAGAATCGGCGCATCACTAAAACCAACTTTTAAACAAACTACACGGTAGACTAAAAATGTGTAAAATATCTGCATTATAAACCATTTCTTTTTAAGATCACGATAATAAATGTTAACTGCGTCGCGACCATTGCAAATCCATTTGTTCTTCGTGTCTGAAGTAGCACTTGAAGTACATCAGGAATAGAAAGGGGCATCAGTGTACTGTCTGGAATTTGTCGTGTAGACAGCATCACTGAATATAATTAGTAGACAGCATGGGTAGACTGATTATAATGTAGACCGCATCACTAATTTGAGTAGGCTCACACTTAAAGTATGTCAGAAATAGAACAGGGCATCAGTTTACTGTCAATAATTTGTTGTCATATCGCTGATTATACTGTAAACAGCATCACTGATTATAATGGGTTCTATTGACTTGTCGCGTCCGGTGTTATCCTACAAATAAGGTGGTTGCACAAAGCATCTCAGAGCACCTATTAGAATGCATATTACTAACTTATTATTTACTATCACTAAGCAACAGCAATTTTGTTGTCTTTTTTTCATGCACCTCCACAGTTTGTGTTAATTCTTGTGTCGTTTCCTTCAATTTGTAGAGTGATAGCCCATACCAAGGAGGGGTTTTCTTTCTCACAATTCACTTTCCAACAGACTATCCCTTCAAGCCACCAAAGGTAGTGATGTTACACCCCACCTCCTTTTAATTGCAATATTATTTCAAAATGGCATTTTGACACCCATCTCAATTTAACAGGTAGCATTTACAACGAAAATCTACCATCCCAACATTAACAGTAATGGAAGTATTTGCCTGGACATCCTGAGGTCGCAGTGGTCTCCAGCACTAACAGTTTCAAAAGGTACTTGTGTGTCCCTCAATTGTTTGTTGCTTATTAGTTGATTACAACTAATTGCCATAATTTCATTGTTTTGATAATTGTTTTCAACTCTTTTTCAGTTCTTTTGTCCATATGTTCTTTGCTTTGTGATCCAAATCCTGATGACCCCTTAGTCCCAGACATAGCACACATCTACAAATCAGACAAAGAAAAGTAAGTATATCGTGATTCTGTAATTCTGTCTTCATGTATTCCCCTCATGTTTTTTTTCTAAACCCATAGAGACTTTCTTCTTTGGAACACAGACAATTTGATTACTGCTGTAGTTGCTCTTTCACATGCAAGACGAGCATTAAAGGGACTCAATAGAACCATAAATGTATTGTCAAGTGCAAGTGACTTGAATGCTAGATTTCAGGTCTTCTGAAGTCATAAAATAACTGTGTGTTTGAAAGACTATAATTTAAGCTGTTATTCACTGATAATATTCTCCTCCAGTGCGTTCAGATCAATTGGCGCTTTTCATTTCTTAAATTGTGCATTCTCATTTTCTTTCCTCGTGTCCAAGCTCTTCCCAACTATGATGCGAGGAAAGGAGGCAAGGATTGAAAATGAGGATGGAGAAAAATTGAAAAAAATAAATAAAAATTGTGTATTGGGATTAGGGCTGTCGCGGTAACCGCAATATTGTAGTACCGCGCCTCTGACAAGTCAACCGCAGAGGATTGCACATAACCGCAGCAACCGCGATATTCATGTTTTAGGCTATACCCTTCTTGTTTTGAACTTAATGCATGTGCATTGAATGTTAAACAAGTTCATAATGATAAAAAGACTGTTTATCATGGTGATGTGTAGCCTACAGGCTTCACACAGACAGTGAGTGATCGCCAGAGCGCGTGCAATTACCTGTGTCTGTCTTTGAAGTCGTGTCAAAGGGAAGCGAAATATTTGTTGCATCATCATTTTAACGTTCTCTTCGCGGGTATTTTCCCATAAATGCGCGTCGGCAGCAGCGCTGGTCAGCATCCCACAGCACAAGGGAGCCGCGGGGAAATAAAATCAGTGAGTCACGCATTGAATCAATGCTATATTGGTCTCTAATACGTGAAGCATCAGCTTCAGCGTTGCCCATGCGACTTATTGCTGCTCAGCTGAGCCTTGAAAAGTTGAACCTCAAAGTTAAAAATAATTAACATCTTGTTTCTTTACATCTCTTTTAATGAATCAGCTTTTTAAACGTGTTCGTTGAATGAACGGTTCAATGACTCGCTTAAAGTCCGTTGTCATAACAATGCGCGCTGAGTGAAAGTCTTTCAATACGCATATAGGCTACTGTGTAGACGCTGTTTAGTTTCGGTTACATTGGTTACTGAAAATGTCCTCGTTTTTGTCCACATCGTAAACTTTATTTATTTAGCAACAAATACATAGAAATTAAATAAATAAATTAATGGCGGTAATAGCGCATGCGCATATCGCGCTATTGAGCCACTCAACATTACCGCAAGGGAAATTCCATAACTGCGACAGCCCTAATTGGGATATTTTTGATCATCTGCCCTAATGTTGTCAAGGTTTGGTTATTTAAGAAATTCATAATTATTAATGAAGCAATATTCCCTGTTGAAATAAGCTTAAAATGTAAAAAAAAAAAAAATATTCAAATATAGCCCTAAATTTTAATTTCCATCCATTACAAAGTTTTAACATAAACTAATAAACTTAATATTGTCAGTCATACATAAATGAAACAGGGAAAAAAATTAAAAATCATGGCATAGGCCTAGTTTATTAAAGGTACAGTAAGCATTTTCCGAGAAACGCCATTGAAAGTGGATCAATCTGGGCACCACAACACTCTTGTAGCCAATCAGCACTGCAGTAGGAGGCATATACACTCCTGATGGGGGAGGAGAGAGTGTGAGCAAGAGGGAGACTTGAAGAAAGACTGTAGAAAGAGAGGTGGCAGAGAGAAAAGGTCAGATGAATATTATTGGGAAAAAAGGGTCATGATCTGGTAAGAGCTTTAGGAAAAGCTTTCCACTCCATAATATGCTGTTGTTGTAATGTTAGCTACAGTTACAGGACACTTTTGAGTGTCATTATTTGTCTGGAGCTGTTGTGCTGCTGCCCACTAACAATCAACTCTTTTATTCTCTTCCTTGTTCTTTCATCATCTTCACTTTATTTTTCACGAAGCATTATTTTGCTTCACTTCAGCAGTGTTGGGGAGTAACTAGTTACATGTAACGGTGTTACGTAAATTAATTACAAATAAAATGGAACTGTAGTTCGATACAGTTTCTGAGAAAAACTGTGTAGTTCAATTAGTTGCTTAAGAAAATGTTTACAAAGGGGTCTTTCATCTGAATATTTTCTGTAAAAAGCTACGATATGTTGAATCATATTAATTTGTTGCTTTGCCTAATTGTGATGTGCACAATGCCTCCAGCCATTTAAAGGCCGTTTAGTAAAGAGATGCTATTCTGATTCTTTTGAATGGCTTTCTTGTTGGAATTTGCAATTCATCGCGTCTGTCAATTTAATCAATCCACATTGCCGCTGAAAGCTAGGCTATTACTTGTCTGAGAGTTACCACCATTGGTGAATGATTAAAATGCGTTCCATGTGCTTTCTGGAATTATATAAGTCTGATAGTAATCAGTGTTAAGTACTACTGTAAGGTTAACCCTGCCTGTTTGAAAACATTAGTTAGAAATTTAGAAAAGTAATCAAATGTAATGTTACCTTAATACTTTTTACATTTTAAATAGGGTAATTTATATTCTGTAACCTATTACATTTCCAAAGTAACCTTCCCAACACTGCACTTCAGCTATGATGGAGACATCCATCCTTGCATTTTGGGGGACAGAGCAATGAAGGGAGGACTTTGTTGTTGTGATTGATTTCAAATATCAACAGTGTTTCTTAGAAATTGCTTACTGCACCTTCAACCATTTGCATCTATTTGATTTTATATAAATCATATATTTCTCTTCATTGTGAAATCTTGCATTTATTAGTTTAAAAAGAATGAACACGTTTAAAATATAGCTAGCAGTGGAACAAACAATAATCAGTCAAAATGTATGTGATTTGAAGCAAAATGGGAGTATTTAAAATGCATTTATTTGTTTAGTCATATTACAGAAAGCCTACCCATTAATTTGTTTAATTTATTGTATGACAGATAAACATGCATCGCATTGAGTTTATTAGTTTGTTAAAACTAATCCAAAATGGTATGCATTGATATTTGACAATTGGTATTGACAATTGATATGCATATCTTAAAATTAGGCCTTCGTTTTAATTTATTTTCTATTTGAAATGTATGGTTTGTTTAAACTGCACAGGTAAATTAAAAAGTGACAGTTGTGAAGACACCTAAGAAACACTTCCGCATAGGATACACTTGTGTATCCTCGCTCCTGCTTTCTCATGGGGCAAGTAGATCATTTAGATGTTCTTCAAGATGGCTGACGTCGATCAATTTCCAGGTTACTGGAGAAAGGAGCAAACAAATGAGAAATCATTCTAGTTTTGATATTCACCAGTTGAGTTTGTGAGCCCGAGAACCATAGTTTTGTGAACTAGAAGATAATTTGATTCATAGAAAAGATCTAATGCGATGAATGATTCTTTTACACCTTGGATGTCACTCGTAAGTATATCAAGATACTGAACAGTTTGTTTAATTCAATTTTATTTTGTTCCTACATAAAGCTTCCATGTGACTTCAGAAGAGTTTAATTTAGTTCATTGTCAGCTGTACTTTCATTATATCAGCAAGTTTCACTTAGTTATTCTTCGTGAATTCACCATTTGTGTTCCATAGAAGAACCCTCAAACTGGTTTGGAACATCATGAGGGCGAGTAAATTAGGACCATACTTGATGTTACATTAGGTTATGATGTCGGAACAGACAAACGACTGATTATAAACTTCCTTTTCTTTCTTTTTTTTGAACCAGGTACAACAGACTAGCGAGAGAATGGACCCAGAAGTATGCAATGTGAAGACTTAATGGACATTTTTTTTTAAGTCACAAATCACTGTAAATTCTAGCATCTAAAAGTAAGATTAGGTTATATTATTAAACAAATTGTACTGTTAACATTTACCATCTGAAATGACCAATAATAATAGCTTAACTAGTATTTTGAAGGGGACTGTGCATTGCACAAATACATTAAGCTTTTTATTGGTTTTGTGCATTTGGTCATCCCCGCAGTGGTGTTGGGCACTTTTTCTTGTTTCATAAATCCTATTTAAGATTGGCATGATATTATTCAACTGCAGTTACCCTACCAGAGGGCAATTAAGAAATTGAAAACCTTTTTATTGTATCTCTCATTCAATTTTGATTCAGTTCATTCAGATTACATTTTCTTTTAGATATTTTTATTGTATAGTTAAGAGCAACTATACTGGATCTATTTTTTTCTTTTATTTCTTTTGCATTAAAATTTGTTTAAAAGCGTGCATCTGTGTTTCTGGTATGTTAATTTGTGTTTGCTCTCATTTGTACACAGTCTTTTATTTGCTGAAATACTATTTGAACTGGCCTTGAGTACATGTTACCAATCAGTTCCACAAGCAGGTCTATTTCCTCTAAATCCAATGCAGGAATGAATATTCACTCCCTGATTTCGAAATCAATCTGCCACATTGCATATCCATCCGAAAGGCAATTTTGCTTTTCAAATTTGCTAATCAAAACTTAATTCTGTTGCTTTCTAAAATATTTGCTGTATACATTAAACCCCCTAAACAATAAAAAAAATATATATTAGAGGCTAATTTATGTATCCCCATTGGTATTCACATATTTATTCATACATTTAGTTGGTGTTTTTGTAAACAGTTTCTTATATATCCATAATTACAACGTCATTCCCAGTAGGATTTCATAAATGAGGCCATCAGGGATTTACTTAATTGCACAATACTTTGAGAACACAATTTTTTTTTCCATCTCAATGTTCTTTTAGTACATTTTGTTTTATCAGCTTTCTCATTAGTCACACAATAACTGAACATCCATCGAATAAACAGACTTTTATCGCATCCGATGATTATAGTTATTTTTTGTCTACCCGGAAGTATTTACAATTATGGCTAGCCACCCATTCACCGTCATTTGCTGGGAAAATCCATGTTAGATTCCACGTTAGCCTCCAAATATTAGCATATTCCCAAAAATGTACCTAGGGTGCACCATAGGTGTGCACGTTTAACGAAAAATAAATAAGAGAAAAAAGAGCTCGACGTATTCTCTGACGCTTCAGCTCACTGTGCGTCATGACATCACCCCCAGCGTGTCTCTTGGGGCCGCGCGTCAGCTTGTGCGGGGCGGAAACAAACAGCGAAGCGTTCGCAGATCTGCGAGTTCCCGTGCGATATGACTAACTCCGCCGGAATATCGTGTCAATCTTTGTACTCTGGTCGTTCCGTATCTACCATCTCGTACCAATTACCGAGGGAGGAGTGTAAACATCTCTGAAGTCAGGAAGTGGGATGTGGCCCAGGTGAAAAGCTCGTTATATGGTTGCGAGCGTGGGCGCCGTGACTGATGGCACGCGATCGGTCACACACATCAGGATGACGCGTCGAGGGTAGTGCGATCAATATGTGATTTTGTGTGTAGATAGTTGTTTAGAGAAATAAAGAGCCACTGCAGTGAAGTCTTCGGTCTCAGCATCATAATGGACTCTTCTGTGGCGCTGGGGAGGCTGGAGCTCGCGCGCCCGTTGATGACCCGCGGCTCGTGTTTACCGGAGGGCGCGCAGAGCGCTCACCTGAACGGGTGCGTGCCGCTCTCTCATCAGGTGGCCGGACACAAGTATGGCGTTGATAAAGTGGGTCAGTACACTTTTGATTTAATTCCTTTTGATTTGAGTCTTGATTCTGTTATTTGAAATTGAACTGGTATTGTGCACTGGAGACCAGAGCTAGTTATCACATTTTTTTACTACAGTCAATATTTCTCGGGGTCAGTTTCTATTCATGCATATAGCTAAAAGGATTATTTGTGTATAAAGCTGTTGAGCAAATATTACCTTTATTACCCAGGAAACAAGGTACAGTTGACTTTTTGTGACAACATGCTGTCACAACATATGGGGTAAGTTGTCACAAAACATAATGTGTGTCATTTAAAACATATCAACAAAAATAAATAAAAGTGCCACATAAAATAATGAGTTTTATGGATGGAACAAAAAGTCATTTATCATGTTATAAATTGAACTTAAACTGATTGTAATTGGGAAAGTAATTAATTAGACATTCCAAATATTATATTTACTGACATGCCCTGGTCTTCTATAAGTAATATTTCCAAATATGCTTTTCCTGATGTAACTTAAAGGATTTGTCTCATGACATGCTAATGTTGATGATGACATGCAACTCAATAGGATTTGTCTCATGACATGCTAAAGTTGATGACATGCAAAAAAGCTCTACATGATATGACCAATGACCCATATATATATATTTTTTTATTTTTTTATTTTACTGTATTATTTATTTATTTCTGTCCTATAAACAATTTTCCATAATAAATCTATTTTTATAATTGTATTTATGAATGAGAATAATCGTTCAAGATTATAAAATTGAAAAATGGAAAATTTAAACCATCCAGAATGCATCACAGTGGTGTGAATAAGGGGGAAATATGCTTAATTGTAATTAAAGTATTGTTACAATGCAAAAAAAAAAAAAAATGTAATACTCCTTAAAATTTTTATTTTATGCAAATAGGCTTAGTAATGCATTACTTTCTTTAGGGTGACACCAATAGCGTGTAAATGTACCGTAAGTTGCAAATTGCTTTGCATAACAGACGCATAGCGTTCATTTACATAAAGGTGTTGGAAGACATTTCCCCCTGGTTGATCATGTTTAACGTCAATAATTAATTCTTGTCAGTTTTGCTTTTGTTTACTATGTGAATTGCTTTTAAAATATCTATTTTTAAAGAGGGGGAGCCTGACCTAAATTCAGAGCTTCAACATCTATGACTGTAATCTCTAAGCCCTGTCAACCTAGTTCTCAGCAGCCTATAGGCCAGGCTGTGATGTCATTTGCACACACTGCTGTCATTTCCACATCATATGAGTCTCTACTTGCGTAACTCTGCATGAACAAATGTGTATTTAAAAAAAAAATGTCAGTGATGCATATTGGTATGATCATGACAGTAATGATTGAGCTGTTTTTCAATCACAGGGATCTTGCAACATCCTGACGGTACGGTCCTGAAACAGCTTCAGCCTCCTCCGAGAGGACCCAGAGAGATGCAGTTCTACAGCAATGTGAGTGTTACAGGAGTGTTCTGGGTTCAAGGCCCCATTGACTTCCATAGTATGGAAAATAATGCAATGGAACTCAATGGGGCCCCATCTACTTTTTTGTCACCGACATTCTTTAAAACTACATCGTTTGTTTTATCCCTTTAAGTAGAGGAAAATTCACCCACAGGAATTACGTACGCCTGTTCGCACTATGCTGTACAATTTGGGGAAAATTCCAAATTCAATGTTGCGATTGCGATATAATTAACAAATGGTTTCATGAGTCAACTTGCTTGGTTCTCAAGGAAAATGTACACACAGATTAGTGATGATAATGTTGAATTGTGTATTTCTCAACGCAAACTAGCAACAACTAAATATATATATATATATATATATATATTTTTACAAAATTAGGCTAAATAATGCCATCTTTGCATTACTACAAACTTGTAGCAGTAAAGCAGGATGTAACATGCTTTATCTAAACTCAGTCTGTGGATCATTTTAGGTGTAAAGTGTACTGTGATTGTCAAAGCCTTTGGCAACTAAACAGAATTTTGTTAAGTTTAGTGACAACATGTTACACATTGACTTGTTGGCTACTGTTTTTATTATTGCTTGACACAAATTTCACAATTTCAATTCAAATCTTGTGATTTGATTCTGATCTTGATTCAATATCGATTCATTTGGATACATATTAGGGAGCCTAACTGTAGATGTATGTTAATTTTCCTAATGCTGTAAACATACAGAGAGCCCTGTCAGGTGGTATTATTATTTAACAACTAAATATAATGTAGTTTTTACTAGGCTTTAATAATAACGTTATAATATGTTATTACAAATATAATGAGTATGTAACATAGTGCACATATTTAGCAAAATACTTCTGTCTATATAATTTCTCTAGCCAACTAACGCGAGATCAGATGGCTTTCCTGAGGTGAATGTAACGTTAAGTGACATTGTTCTCCAGCTGTTTTATTGACCTCTTTCCGCCGTTGAAAAATAGGCTTTTTTAGGCTTGACATCATGATTGCGATATGATTAATCGTGCAGCACTAGTTCGCACCAACTATATAACTATAACTATAACCATTAAGTTTTAGTAATCATTCTAACTCCAAAAGGCTTTGTACTTTAAGCAAGATTAAATAACAAACTTTTGTAGGACTGGTTTTGGTCTGAACTCGATTTAAATTCATTCCCACTTGATGAACCGATATTGGTTCTTCAATCCCAAGTATCGATCTTTTAGTCTGTGGTTTTTAATTATGTGAACACAACTTTCCTAAATATTATTTGTCCCATCCAATAAATCACAATGATCTTTGTAACTTTTCATATTAAACAAAGACCTATCTTTAAAATTCTGTCAATTTTATGACGAAATGATTCTGTTTTACAACAAATATGACAGCCACTGTTTAGATGTTTAAACAAAAGGAATTGGGGTAGAAACATAATTATGTCATTAAAAAGGATATTTTAACATTGTTATTATAGAAAGTAAATATAGTAATGTAATGTACCAATGTACGTGTCCATCTGTGCGACACGTATTTTTGCTTTTTCAATCTTGGCAAAATTTGTAGTACAGAAGTTGTGTTGTGTGTAGATCTGGTCAAATGTACTTGGAATTTATTTAAAATATTAGCAAAAAGGCATAGCCACACATTATGTGTGCCAAATCAGTCGCTTTAGGATTACTTTAATGTTTGCAGACCAAATAGCTCAACATGAGGCGACTCGAAGAAATGTCAAATAAAACGCCATCATGTTTTAAAGAGTGAGTTGATTAAGTGTTGGAAATAACAAACGATGGGCACAGAACGGTGACATTTAGAATTACTCACCCACCACAGGTGAAGGGTGCAAACTCAAAATACCTGTCGTGTTACATGCCTCCATTTAAATAGATTGTGTGGGTTTGGGTGGGTTTCAGGAATGTTTGGATGAACTATAAAATAATTCACGTTCACGTTTGTTTGAAAATATTTAGCTTATAGAGCTTATCTCAGTTTAAATGCTTCAGTTTGTTTTTATTATATTATGCGCCTAATAAATAATTAAGCTCAAAAGGGGAATTCATGAGCAATAGATAAACATTACATGTTGATGGTTTAATGCACAGTATGGTTATTCCAAACCATCTTTGTGTAAATGCTTCATTTTTTACATTATTATTTACAATATATTACAATATTATTATGAAGAATTAAACTGTAAGATTTTTCTTTTTTCTCTTTTTAATAGAATTTAAAGACTGGTACAGTTAACACAACACTGTAAAATAATTGTCTCAGGTAACCTAAAATGTGTTTAATTTAGTAACTTCTGAATGAATGGTTTCAAATTTCAAAATACGTTTTTTTTTTTTTTTTTTAATTTCAAAAATAGGATTTCAAATTTACCGGTAGATCAAGGGTCAAACATCAATAGCATAGCAATTTAAAGTTAAAAACTGCATGATATAACCACATTTCGTGTGTTTGCATATGTTGTACAGATATGGTATAAAGAATGTTCTTGCTCAGGTGGCCAAAATATCCAAAATATTTATTTGGAGAAAACATTGGCACCTGGCATTAAAGCACAAGTTCGGTATTTTACAATTAAAGCCCTGTTTCCTGATGTAATAGAATGGTTAAGAAACGGAAATGGGGTTGTTCTACGCTATCTCACGACCAATTCGTACGAATTTGTACGAGTGATTCAAAATTGGCTTATTCGTACTAATTCATACGACCTCACTCGTACAAATTTGTACGATTTGTCTAAACCCACGTGACGGTTATGTTTAGGGTCAGGGGTAGGTCATTCGTACGAATTGGCTAACTCGTAAAATATGTACGATTTAGCAAAATCGTACTAATTCATACGAGTGAGGTCGTACTAATTGTTACGAATTAGCCACCTCGTAAAATTTGTACGAATTCCCGTGAGATCGGGTTGGGTTGTTTGTATTCTTTCTGTAGTTTTATGCAGTCGTGGTATCATAGGCTACACTATACAAGTGGTTTGCTTGCAATTGGCAAAGGTGCATTATCGCCACCAACTGGGCTGGAGTGTCAAGCTCTCAACGGAAGAATGTACGATTGTGAGGCATTCAGAAAAATAGGTCTACAGTGATACAACGAATGGTAAAACACCTGTTGGAAAGCATCTTTTGCAGCGATTTTTGTGTGAGCATATCAGTGAAAACCCCAGACCACTCGGTGAGTTTCACGTATTTGTAAACTAAAGTGTTTATGCATTTTATGAAGGATTATTCAGACCACAGAATCCGAAAATTCTCGGGACAGCAGCATCTGTCTAAAAAAACAATCTTAACCATTCTATTACATCCAAAACAATCTTAAAACAGGGTAAAATACCAAACTTGTCCTTTAAGATCCTTTTCGGTCATTGGGTCACAAGTGGTCAAAACCAAAGAAACTGTAAATGGGGTCCAGAATGTTCCATGATCTAATTGCTGAAATAGGGAGCATAGTCAAAAACATGTTAGATCATTGTGTTTGTAGTGTAAACTCTAATGTGTGTTGGACAACAGGGAAGTGTCACCTACTAACCTATCAATAAAACACTGCACTAAAATAAGGGATTTAAACAGTTTTTTGCATTGCCGACCATGTGAATTAAAAAAAAAAAGTAACCAATCTAAACACGTGCACATTTAAACGGCAGAAATGGCGTGACGATTTATTTGCTATTTCTTATGTGTTATTAAGGCACAGTTACGGGCATAGCAAGTGTTGTATCCATTCCAATAATTTCAGTGTGATCCTGTTTTTGACTCCAGGTTTATGCGGATGACCACTGCGACCCCTGTCTTGTAGACCTCCAGGCGCACCTTCCCAAGTACTATGGCACGTGGTCCTCTCCAGACTCTCCCGCAGGTACGCCGACGGATGCACTGAGCGATGAGGAGATTGGTGGATATACAGCATGAGTTTAGTAAGCATGTCTCCTCGCTCTCTTCCACAGACCGGTACCTCAAGCTGGACGATGTGACGCGCAGGTTTCAGAAGCCGTGCATCATGGACGTGAAGATCGGCCAGAGGAGCTATGATCCCTTCGCTTCACAGGAGAAACGGGAACAGCAGATCAGGAAATACCCGCTGATGGAGGACATCGGCTTCTTGGTTCTGGGGATGAGGGTATGTTGTTTTCTTCTTTAAAATGTGTGTTTCATTGATTATCTTCTAATGGATATATGTCTAATGAATTATTGATTAAAGTGCCCCTATTAAAGTTATTTTAAAGATTTCCACTTTTGTATTTGAGGTCTCCTAAAATAAGTTTACGTTAGGGGTTAAACAGACTGTAGTTGATTTGTGAATCCTCAGTTCGACTTGCATGTGATTCGCAGACTAATATTAAAGTTTAACCATCATAGAGTGAATGTTATTGATCTGAACATGTTTTGTCTTGCCAATTTTTATATTCAAGCAATTTGAAAACATTCTGGTGCAAAAATAGGTTAAAGAGAACTCAATTTGGTACTTGAACTGTTTTCTGTGTGCACATATACACACAGAGGCGCGTTTCAGACAGAAACGACGTCCTTTTGAATGAAATCTTGCACACTGCTTTGCCTCTTCCTGATAAATTAGGTTTATTTTTAATGTGTTTAAAGAAATATCTGCCGTCACATTCGTGTCATGGAACTTGTGAATTGCGTGGGGGTCGTGTTTGAGTAATACGATGCAGAATTTGGGGTTGAGGTGTCGGAACACCTTTGCAAATAGCGGACAGACTGTCACAGACTCGCCTAACAAGTTTAAAGGTGGTTGTTCCACTCTCTACCAGCTCTTTTGTATCATCGGTACTTCCTGTATATAACCCAAACACTGCTGTCCAAATAAAGGTAGCCCTTGTTTTTTCACACAAGCATAACGCAATAGTTTACTTATTTGATCGATCATTCATTTATTTTCTCATTTATTTCATTATGTATGTACTTTTTTTGATTTTTGTGGGTAATGGGGATTCTTTAATTTTGAGCAGAAATGGAATTGGTGATTAAAAATGCCACGTTGCTTAGATATGCAGTACCGGTCAAAAGTTTGGAAACATTATTGTTTTAATGTTTTTGAAAGAAGTCTCTTATGCTCATCAAGCCTGCAATTATTTGATCAAAAATACAGAAAAAACAGTAATATTGTGAAATATTATTAGAATTTAGAATAGTGTTTTTCTGTTTAAATATACTTTAAAATATCATTGAAAACAGTTGTGTATTATTTTTTTTAGAATTCTTTGAATAGAAAGTTCAAATGTTCAAATTTATTTAAAATATAATTTTTTTCTAACATTATAAATGTCTTTATTCCAACTTTTGATCAATTTAACTCATCCTTGATGAATAAAAGTATTGATTTATTTTGTTCACTTCCCCTAAAAATAAAATAATAATTTTTACTGACCCCAAACTTTTGAAGGGTAGTGTCGAATGTTACAAAAGCTTTCCATTTCAGATAAATGCTGTTCTTTTGAACTTTCTATTCATCAAAGAATACTGAAATGAAAATGTAAAAAAAACTGTTTTCAACATTGATAATAAACATAAATGTTTCTTGGGCATCAAATCATCATTTTATAATGATTTTTGAAGGATCATGTGACACTGAAAACTGAAGTAATGATGCTGAAAATTCAGCTTTGATCACAGAAATAAATTACTCTTTACTATATATTTACATAGAAGATGGCTGTTTTAAATTGTAATAATATTTAGTGTTGAAAGCATTCTTTAGAAATGTTGGCCCATATTGATAGGATAGCATCTTGCAGTTGATGGAGATTTGTGGGATGCACATCCAGGGCACGAAGCTCCCCTTCCACCACATCCCAAATATGCTCTATTGGGTTGAGATCTGGTGACTGTGGGGGCCATTTTAGTACAGTGAACTCATTGTCATGTTCAAGAAACCAATTTGAAATGATTCGAGCTTTGTGACGTGGTGCATTATCTGAAAGTAGCCATCAGAATATGGGTACATGGTGGCCATAAAGGGATGTACATGGTCAGAAACTCAGGAAGGCCGTGGCATTTAAACAATGTCCAATTGGCACTAAGGGGCCTAAAGTGTGCCAAGAAAACATCCCCCACACCGTTAACCATATATAAATATATATATATATATATATATATATATATATATATATATTTACACACACATATACACACACTTTCTTGTGTAATGCTCATCATTCATTCCTGACCTGAACGTGGCTTTGCTCTTCCAGAGGTGCTGTCATTTTAGCTGATGATGAGCTTCGGTATGGCCAGCGTCTGAGCCTCTTGCGTTTAGAGGTTTTAATTAATGATCTGCAGCTTTAGAGGGAGCAGAAGGGAATGAAAGCTCAGTGGTGAAGCCACAGCGCTGCGTGAACTGGAGTCACATGTTTACTGAGCTCTGGACACAGCAGGCAATATTAACACTGTCATGAACACTGCTGGAGTGAAGTGTTCGGATAGCTTGGAAGGGACATTTGGTCTGTTATAATCATGGAAAATGGGACAAACAGAGTATGCAAAGACACAAAATTGGACCTAGCATTTATTGCAATCGTGGTTGAAGCAATCATAAATCCTCTGTAAACTAGTGAACTTTGATCACTTTAACCACTAAAGATATGCATAATGTTGTTTAAACTGTTAATCGGCAACAAATAAGGGACTCCACACTCCTAGTCAAAATTATTAGCATTATTAATTAGCAAATTGAAGAAACATCGGAGACATTTTGAGTTTTGACTTGATGCACATTATTGCTGAATTAGAAGGCAAGTTAGAAGGCTTTTCAATCTACAAATCGGCAACATTTACAATGGATATTTGTTTTTAATGACCCTACAAGTTCGATTAAACTGCCAAAATACGAGGGGAAAAAAAAATAGATATATATAGGGAAGAACAAAACACTAAATGTGATTAACACATTTATCTGGCAAGATTATTTGGCAAAAAATGGCAAAATACACTTATTTTACAAGGCTCACAGGAAAAGCATACATTGACAACAATATAATCCGTTATTAATATTTCATTGGCTCTCTTGTTTTTGCTTGTTCATAAATTCTTTGTATGACAGCATGGGCTCAAAATGATCTCTGCACAATTCGGCATGTTTCATTGCTTTACCAGAAATATATGAACTGACTGATTAATTGACTCCTGCATAACTACTTAAAAATTGTTATATTTTAATAAGTGGTGTAGATGTCAATTTGTCCTAGGCCGTGCATCACATTAGGCAACTACTGTAGATATATAAACGTATAAACACACACCGTGATAGTGATAAGCCATGCATAGTTTTGCTTGTGGTTGTCATGATCTATAAATGTATGATACCATGGAGGAACAATGGTGAATTTTAATGAGCAAATACAAAGAAGGGCTGTTGAACATGTAATTTGTCAGCTCTTTTATCATGAGCATTTAGAGCCATGCACATTAGCTTGTATCTATCAGGACTGTTTGGCATCTATGTTCTGTAGGGGCGTAACGGTTCAAATTAGTCACTGTTCAGATTTTATAACGGTTTTGGTACGTTCAAGTATGTGCTATGGTTAAGAAATAAAGGACTATTGTCAAATATATAAACAAAAGAAACTAAGAACAAACAATCAAAATACAATAAATGCATTAGAGCAAAGATAAAATAAAATAAAAATAAACATTGTTTTTCAGGTTATTTAGGCATCTAAATGTACACTGGAAAAAATTTGGAGTAGGATTTACTTGAAAAAACTTTGCTAAACGATCTCACTCAGAAAATGCTAGTAAATTTAGAAAGATTTGCCGAGTAAAAACCTAAACATATTTATCAGTAGCTTTAATTAGAAATCTTTAAGTTAAATTTACGTGGAATATGGAATTAAGTAAACTTTACAAAAAATAAGTAATTTTAACTCGGCTTGTAAAAGGTTGATTAATACCGATTTCCTTTGTGTTACATTTCACTAAAACAATGATCTTGAATTTTATTAGTCATTTATAGTATGTGCTTTACTTAGATCATCAAAGTAATTTATATATACATCATGTCAGACATTAAGCCTCATGTGAATGCAAACACCTCAATAGTTGGTAGACAATACACAATGGCGGTAACATTTGATGGGTCGTTTTTGAGTTTGAATGTGTCATTTTGAGCAAAAAATTTACTCGAAATGTCACAAAATGGCAATTTACAAATACTGACAACAAAAATCAATGATAAAACAGTGTACATACAGCTGGAAACCAGTGAAAAATGAGCCTCATTGATTATTCAAGGTGCAGTGCATGATGGGAACCCCAGCATCAGAAAAGTTGAGTAATTTTTACTTAATTTTATTGAGTTGATATACACTTTCATTTATACTCGCTTGAATTAAGTACTGATATGGAATTTACTTAGTTTTTTAAATTCTTGCCTGAACTAACTTTTTCAAGTAAATTACATTCGGTTTTTTCACTAGTATTTCCTTCACCAAAAAATCATTTTTTTACAGTGTAGTTTTAAAGATTAATCATTAAGCTATTCAGTTGAGAGCAGTGTGTGATTTCTGTTTATAATGGTCTATATTATAAACTTTTGGAAATTGAGAAGCGAAGACCGGGAGACTCGGTTGTATCTTCAGGATTCGTTATTGAGAACACAAGCTCATGGTTGGTGCCATAGATATGTACATAAAGGCTAGGAGTGTCATCCGCGCTGCTGGCCAATGGAGGTCAACGTCAGCACCTGGCGGCCATCTTGTCACAGGCAGCTCGCTCATTGGTAACATTGTTTTAATGGTGCATGTACTTTTTAAATCACCGTAACTTGCTCAATTTTCTACCGATTTTCAAACAGTCTAGTTTGTTTTAAACGGCAGAGATGTAGTTATGATACTGCATACTTATGGATAATAAGTGTATAAATAAATAATCATCCAGAATTATAGCCACGTTAATAACGTTTGTAAGAAACCAAACCGTTTGTAAATCCGTCAAGATTTCAACGAGATAAGATTATGTCTTACATCAGATACCACAGAGCCCGCCAGAAAGCTTGTCTGTGACAAGATGGCCGCCGGTGATGACGATGGAAACTCCGCCGTAACACATCTAGCCTTTATATACATATCTATGGTTGGTGCAGTCATCAAGTCTAACTGGGAGTGTACATTGTAGTTTATACAGATTTTAAGAGGCAGTGCTTAGAAATGGAGACAGCTTCTGGCTGATGACCTTAAACAATGAATCCGGGTATAGGAACCCACCCTAGACTCTCTAGAGTACCAGCAATCCTCATCCAATCAGCATAACTATGTAGAGAATGGGACAGGGGCTCCAAAACCCTTAAAGACAAAAGGTGAGATTCTCAGTAATCTGATTCATTTGACTTGCAATAGAATAGAAACTGGCAGAAAACTGGAAAGTTTGCAGAATAAGTAACCTGAGAACATTATCATAACTTGAAATGCTAAATACAATCTAAATGCCCTGTGTGGATCAGAACCAGCTGTCTTGCGTAACTCATCCTGTTGATAAAGCTTGTTTTAAGTTTGTTTACTCGCATGTTTTCTTGGCAGCATATGTATGTGAATAAATCTGGGAAAAAAGACAATTACAGAGCTATCTGCAGTTTCTCAAAACTTGGTTGACACAGATGATGACTGATTGTCCTGTTTTTTGTGTCATATTGTGTAGAATGCCCACAGACTAATGGGGTGAAAATGAGGGGAACTATTCTAGGGGCCAAAAGGGCCCAAGACTACTACAAAAAGAAGTAAACCCCAAACCCTGTTATTTGTACAACTATTTTTAATATATTCATCTGTGGTCTCTTCTTAAAAAAATATAATAATTATCCTCTGCGACAAAGTCCTAAAAATAAACCGAGTAGCGGAGTTCATGCACTGGGTGAGTCATATTGTCAGGAAAGAAAGGAAAATTGTTTACCATAAAAAGAGAAGAACGGAGGATAATTTATGACCAAACCATTTTCCAAAAAAAGTGAGTGTATTAACAAGACATATAATGAATGTATGAATAATTGTGTATATATTATTTAACAGAATCCAAATTTCAACAACTACAGTGAACAACTCGTTTGGACTAAATTGCACAATATTTTTCTTATGAAGTCATAATGTTCCTCATTTAAATAATCCCCGCCTCCGGAATACGCTAAAAAGTTGATGTGACCTTGTAGTCAGGGTCTGAATCGGGAGTCGAAATTGAATGGGTTGAAATTGTTTGAAAATGACACCATCAGTAATATTTACATCCATGTAGAGCTTGCGGTTATGAAGGGGCGCTGCATTTCCCGAACACGCGCTAAGCGCTGCCAATCACAACACTCAGGGCCAGTAACCAATCACTGCACATTACGTTGTGTTCAGTCAGACTGGGGAATTTGATAAAATTTGTGAAAAATAATGATTTATTTTTTTCCAAAATCAAGTGTGAAAACATATTCTAGTATGCAATATTCAATATGCTATATATATATATATATATATATATATATATATATATATTCTTTCTCTCTCTCTCTCTTTCTCTCTCTTTCTCTCTCTCTCTCTGTATATATATATATATATATATATATATATATATGATCCTTCAGAAATCATTTTGTGTGTGTGTGTATATGTGTGTGTGAGAGAGAGAGAGAGAGAGAGAGAGAGAGAGAGAGAGAGAGAGAGAGAGAGAGAGCGTGAGAGGATATGTTTGGTTATCTGTGCCATCAGACAGGATGAGCTTATCACACTGGCCTCTCCCAGCATCCTCAGGGTCTTTCGCTCCTCTCTTGAGAAACTGGGTGGAGACCTCTAAACTCTTTATCATCAGCTCATGATGGATGAGGTTTATTCAACACCCATTTACTTAAACAGACCCATGTGCTTTTTTATTTCTTTAGAGAAAGTGTAAGTCAGAGAACAGGCTTAATATCCACTGCCTTTCTTGATTTATGTGTGGCTTTAAACGTGGAATGTAAAACTTTACAGATTTGTATTACTGTACATGTGAAAGCTAGGTTAGTGTTAGTGCATTGACCCTAAATAAACAGTCATGTATCTTTACAATATGTCTGTAGTATACAATCAATCCATTATTTATTATTATAATAAATGTCTGAGTAACCTTTAAGGTTACACGTGAAATATTAAAGCATTAGTTGCAAGGTAAATTGTCAATTAGTAGAGATTTGTATTAGTATAGGCTTTGTGTGTATATGGATGGATGGATAGATAGGCCTGGGGGTCAAATGTCTGAAGAATCTGACTAAGCGCTGGCCATAGGAAACTCACCTTTTAAAGAAAATGCTCACATTTTTTCCCACAAAGCCATGCATTTAAAAAAAAAAAAACCTGCATCAGCTTCACAGATGGAGAAACCGAGGGAGCAAAATGCCAGAATGTTTCTGAAACTAATCAGCCAATCAATGTCAGCAACTCAATGCATTTAGACATATAAACATGATGATCAGCTGAACTGAGCATTACAATGGATAAGAAAGGTGATTTAAGTGCCTTTGAATGTGGCATCATTTTTTTGTGCTAGACGGGCTGGTTTGAGTATTTCAGAAACTGCTGATTTACTGTAGCATTGAATGCTCTACAAATAATTATTATACGTTGATGATGACAAAGGATAGCCTATTAATTAACCAACATCGTTATTCAGAGAGCGATCTAGTCAGACTTTTTCCTTCTAAATATTTTGAATTTGATTGTACAGCCTACAGTTAAAATCACGATCTCCGATGTTTTTTTTTTTAAAGTGTTTTAGACAATGATGTGAAAAGCAACTATTGTGAATGAACATTTATTTGACTTATTAGTGACATGAATTCGTCTTTTCTTTCATTTTAATGTCATTTTTATTGTTTAAAATGTTTATCTTCGCTATATTAGAATGCAATAAAAATGTATATAAACAAAATGGAGTGGCATTATGTCTTTGGGAAATTAAGTGACGGATAAAAACACAAAAAAGATTAGATTTACACTCAGCTAAATCTGTCAGTGATGGATATCCTAATAACTATAGTGCCACTTTGCATATCTGTGTTACAGTGCTTTGTGTAAACTTCTAGTAATGGATTACAATAATACTATAATGGATGATAATAGCACTTATGTGAGCAGTGTCATTGGAGATTGCATATATTGCATACATCTTTGAAGCTATCAGCAGGGAGTAAAACATGTAATGGGCCATAATGTAAAAGCTTTAATGTTTAAATTCATCCTCTATATGACATATGTCATACATATTTGATAAAATAATGTAATTTGTGAATAATGTAATAGGTAATCGCGCCTATGCGTGTTTAAACTTTCATGACGCAATCGAAACTTGGTTCAGCGCACTTAAACACTCGTGTTAAAACGTCAGCTAAAAAAACGTTTTTGATATCAATTACGTCACTGAGTTACAGGCTGCAGCATGGACTTCTGGGATAACTCATCTCACACTGGTTTCTTGAACATGACAATGAGTGTATTGCATTTGTTCTTGTTTATTTGAAATGTGAATTGATTAAAGTTGACAACATTAAATTAATTTGAATGTCTGCATCCTGAAATATTATTTGTCTTGTTTGTTTTACCCATTTAATTTCTTCTGGCTTAAAGGGCACCTTAAGTAAAAAGAGTCCAATAGTCTAAGGTAAATGGCTGGTTGACCTTTACTATATTTAAATTTTTTTTTTAGCAGTCTTCAGGATAGGGCTTGTCTAAAATACATAAAAAGGGCAGTGAGGTCCAGTTTCTTGGTGAAATATTGATGGGGAGCAGGCAGTATGTAAATTCTCATTCTCAATCTGTCCCAGGGGTTCAGCTCTCTGCCAGCTCGTACAGAAAAACAGATGGATGAAAAGAGCCGATCGACATAACCACCAAGCAAACAGAACCATTACTCATAATTGCTCTGTTGATTTGGATGATATAGAAAGCAACTTAATGCCCTTCTCAAAATAACCCAAATTACACGGTACGATATTGCATTGGCTCCCTATTCACCCTTCCAGAAGTTCATCTTGAGTTTCTTTTCCGCTCTGGAGCTTATTCAATCAGTGGAGTTACTGTAATGACCTTTCATGTCCTCTAGAGGGAGAGCAAGACCTATGAAGAGTGATTCATATTTAAAATGTTTCTCCCTGTCTTTTAGGTGTATAAAGTTGGCTCGGACAGCTTTGACACCTATGACCAGCATTATGGAAGAGGTCTCGTGAAGGACACGATCCAAGAGGGTAAGCTCAACCTCAGTCAAAGCATCATACTGTTTGTGCCATTCCACATCACCTTAAATTATGCGTGTTTCTGTTGTGTTTAAGACGCATGAGGTTTAATTTACTCTTAAAGGCCGTTTGAAATGCTTTGCCCAGTAGCGTGCTATTATTTATGTTTTTAAATCTACTTTGTGAACCATAATTTGCTGCTGTTTGAAGGTATTATCATCATTTGTTTCCAAATAGATACATGTCTAATGCCTGAAGTAAAATAGAAGTGTTCCTGTGGCTCAAACATCTGAGGATAATTCCCAGGGAATGCTTGCCTTGAACATAATAAGAGTGTGTACCTTGAATGCAATGCAAGTCGCTTTGGATTAAAGTATAAATGGGCCTTTGGTGTGAGAGAGACCCGGGTTTGAATCCACTGTGAGACACCAATGTGTCCCTGAGCACGACACTTAACCCCTAGTTGCTCCAGAGGTGTTCGACCTCTGACATATATAGCAATTGTAAGTCGCTTTGGATAAAAGTGTCGGCTAAATGAATAAATGTAAATGTTTAATGTAAGGTACAGTAAGAAATTTAGTTAAAAATAATCAAGGCATGCTTTCATGAGCACAAATAAAAAGCCTGCATGTAAACAAAATATTTTGTTATGCACCAGTATAACTAATGAACAGTAGTGATGCACCAAACACTGAAACTGAACTGAAAATAAAATGCATTCAATAGTAAATCTAATTTATTTAATAGTCAACATTTAAACTGAGTTGAGTATATTTAAATAAAAAAAAAAATGTAATAGCTCCTAGTACGGCTGTTTTTATATAAACTTTTGAATGATGTTTTTATTCATTGGCTTGTTTTCACGACCGATTTATTGTCCCACTTTGTATTAAGTGTTAATATATTAACATTTAAATTCATCTCTTGATACAATTCAGTTATTGTGTACATAATTGTTTTTTACACTGTACTTGTGTAGCACTCAAACCGTATTCACTTTAATCCTGTAGTTGTGGACAAATTTGGGCACAGAGGACTCAGGTGTGATCCTAATTTTATTTATTATAAATGTTATATCACGGTCTTCGATAAAGTTTTGTCTATCCATTTATGGTGTTTTTTTTTTCATATTTTGGGGGTATTTTTTAATTTATTCACTTCAAAAAGTACCATATTTTCTATGTAAATTATGCTTATTTTAATTTTTTATTTTTTTATTATTGTTTTAACTACATTAAAATATCATTCCAGTAAGTTCTTAGAGCTAAAACCTAAAGATGAAGTGCCTTTGCTGTCATCTGGTGTCTTATTTTGGCTTATTTTAGAATGCTCTAAATTACAGTTTGTCCCATTCATTTCTATGGGTGCCCATTTTTGACCCAAATACAAGATTAAGGAGTTTTTTTTGTTGTTTTTTTCACCCACTTAACATTGTAGAATTGAGTAAAAAAAAAAACTGGGTGTGTTCAGGAGGCAAACTTAGGGAAAGTAGCCAAATCTTGCACCGCTCAGATTAAGTGAAGGTATTTTTTTAAAAATAAAACTATTTTGTCCACATTTGTCCAGAATACGGTTTTAGGGTTAAAAAAAAATCATGTAATTACAGCGGCAGTTAATTTCTATAATTACACTGTTGACCTTTCCTTTACTCCTCAACCTACCATTAAACAAGAACACATATGGGTTGAATGACCCTTTCATTTAAGCAGAATATCTCAAATACAGATAATAGATAATAAATATATTTACACATCAACCTGATTACATTATTTAGCATTGATGTAAACGCTGTTCAGATTCATCTTTAAAAAGTGTCCATGTAAACGTAGTGTTTGTACGTCTTCCGCGCTTTAAAACACTGATTGAGCTATATGATACATTACACCAGAGATGTATAAAGTACTCAACATTTTTTGTACTTGAGTATTGCAAGTAGTTTATTTTAAAATTCACTACTTAAGTACTAAAAGTAAAAGTACAAGTATTGTGTCATGTAAATATTAAAGAAAGCAGTCAAAAGTTTGAACTAGCAATCAAATAAGGCGCTTTGGCGGGATACAAATTTGCTTTGGTGGCCGCCAAAAAAAAATTCATTGCAGGACAACCCTATAAAACTGGCGTGTGATTTAGGCAGCATGAAAGCCAACTTGCAACGAATGATTCGTAAAATTTTTATAATTGTAATGAGTAACTAGCAGAACATTAAAAAACTATAGAAGTAAAAGTATTAATTTCATCGAAAATATCTACTAAAATAAAAGTAGAAGTATGAGAAAAAAACAATACTCTAGTAGAGTACAGATACAGCATTTTAGTACTTAAGTAGTTCTACTTCGTTACTATACATCTCTGCATTACACTAAGTATAGTTGATTTTCATTCTTGCGTCAACTGAGCTATTTACCCCCACGTTGCAGATCCAAGTTCAGCTTTGTCTTGAATTGCCTGCAGATGCGATTGACAAGGTTTCAGCAATTGACATCTTTGGTTCGGATTTGAGTAATTCAGTTTCAAACCAGATCTTCTCCGTTATCCAGGTTTATCCAAGTTCTTCTTCAACGGTAATATTCTCCGCAAAGACGCCATCACTGCCAGCATCCTCAAAGTCCAGAAGATCCTTCAGTGGTTCGAGGGCCAGAGTCGGTTTCACTTTTATGCAAGCTCTCTGCTCTTTGTGTACGAGGGCGTCTGCGCGCCCAGCCCCGCTTCCCAGACGAGAGAGAAGCTCGCACCCGAGGCCTGTGAGCAGAACAACAACATCGATCAGAGCCTGTCGTCCATGTACTCCCTGCACAAGAAAGGCTGCATTCAGAGCCACTACCAAGCCAAACAGGACAACGGCGTGTGGAGCTCCCCACAGCAGCCCAACGGCAACCGCAGCCTGCCAAGACTAGAAGAGGACCGGGAGGAGGAGAAGAGCCAAGCGGGACAGGAAACGCTCAGTGACGTGGAGGTAAAGATGATCGACTTTGCACATGTCTTCCCTAGTGACGTTCCCGATCAGGGTTACATCTACGGTCTGAAGAATCTACTGAAGGTCCTAAATCAGATTCTGGAGGAGTGATGGAGTGGTTTGTTGTCGCTGGAGGTATGACTTTTGTAGCCACTTTCTTGTCCGTCTACTCGCCTCTTTCTAATCTGCACTACCTACGCCATCAGTGGAGTAACATGTTTGTAATCCTTCGTCTAATGTATGTGCTTTAGTCTTTTAAAAGCTTTGTACAGTCAGTTTGTACAAACTTATCTTACTCTTACTCAGGTAAATGAATCTATAACGCTTGTATAATATTTATCCCGACAAAAGGAATTCAAACTGTTGAAACTCTCATCATATTATGCCTCAGATATTACATTAGTTCCTGTTTCCAGAGCCATTTCCGAATTTTTTTCTTTTTTCTTTTTATTCTTCTATTTTTTTAAATCAGTGTAATTGAAATTAGAAATTTCGGTGAGTGAGGATGTAGGGAAATATTTGACGTTTCTTTCGCATATGCTGCCAATATGTCCCTGTCTGTGTCAGACCTGTTGAATTGTGAATTTTATCTATTTTTTTTTTTAAACATGATTTGAAAAGAATTAAACCTTGCATGTTCTGTGATTATACTGATGCAATACGACTGAAAAAACAATGACCGTAATGAAGATCGTTTATTTTTTCATTGTATGTCTACAACGAATGCCAAAGTTTCCATCAATGAAGTGAACCTGAATTGTGAATTCTCTGATTACTAACCGAATTACTTGAGGGGCGTCCGGGTATTTCATTTGGTGACTGCATAGGACATGATAGGAACTCGCATAGAAGGACTTGAAGTTAGTCATAAAAAAGCCATTTAATGTGATTCAATATGAGAGGGGGGAAAAAACAAGAATACCCTCAAAACTATAAACTTTTTTTTGTTGTTGCTAATCTCATTTTACTTTATTTTACATGTTTATGATTTGATTTGTCCGTAATGTTTCAAATGTTTTCTCAGTAGGACAGACTAACATTGTGTTTCTTTAATCAACCAAGGCCTATTCAGGGTTCCCACAATCATTAAAAAACTTGCGAATATCAGAGAATTGTATTATATCATGAGGGTTTTTTTAAGCTTGAATGCATATTTCAAAAAATCTGTATCTGGTAATTACCTCGGCTGAATAGTTATTGAAAAGCATGGAAAATGCATTGGTCAGTAATGTGGGAACTCTGTCTATTGCATGTTTTAATACAAATGGTCTTATGCTTGCATGTATAACAATCATTCATTTACATCTCAATATGTTAAGCTCAAGAGTTAAGACATCAGGAAATAGTCCTTTTTAATTTCACATGGATCTCTTTTGTTTTTTTATTTATGTAATATGTTTTATTAGCTTGGTTGTGATGGATGTCGAAAGACCACATCTCCTATAACGTAGTGCAGCAAGTGTACTAAAAACAACATTCTTGTTCATGTGCACCTTTTAAAATGGTGCAACATTGGAAACATACTTTTCCGGTTGTACCCATAAAGAAAAAAAAGTCTCTGAATAGCATAGTTCTTTGGGCAAAGTAAAAAAAAAAAAAAAATTGCCTTTTGTGCCTATCTATAAATAGTCTTTTTGCAGAAAGTTTTTCAGTAGACCTCACACAAATTCAATATCTGAAAAACTGAAAGCTCTCGAGTACTAGATTGCTCTCCTGATGAACTTATAATCATGTTTACATTTCTACCTTTATGGTTATCTGGACAAAGAGACATTGTTATATAGTCGTACATGCATAGCTCAATAATTAATGTCCCTTAATCATCATCATCATCTTATGCACTGAAAGTGAAAATACTATGTGTACATTTATTGTTAATTACTAAAGTTTATCTTGTCATTTGTTTTCTTTTTCTGATTGTTTTATTATTATTATTTTTAATAATAGTATATAGCACCTGATTGGTAACTACTGTATGGTGGTGCTTAAAGCACTTTAGTGAGACTGGATATTTCCCTGTGGAATGGATCGATCTTATTTAAGGGCATAAAAATGTTGAATCTCAACAGACGTTTGTACACTGGCTAGTAGATCTTTTGTTCGCTGGAACGGCAGGAATATTTTCATGGCATTCATTTTCTCATGCAGAGTCAGTGGAAGATGAATATGATATCTTTTTGGTGTCCTTGTGCTTGCTGTTCAATATGCTGAAATATACAGGGCCCGGTTCAGTAATGCCTCAGTGTATGTCCATTTTTGAAAACCTGTCTTAAGCTTTGTATCGAGCTAAACTTACGGATTAATACAGAGAGACAGAATTCAGCAAATAAAAACTACAACTCAAATGTCGTTAAATTCAGATGGTTTCCAAATGAATAATGTATTCTAAATGTCAGCCATAGCTTCCTGCTTCGAATCATAGCTCTACCCTGAAATGAACTGTTTTTATAGTGATTTTTTTTTTTTTTTTCAATGAATAAAGTTGTTGTAATGGGCAATCTTTATGGAAAAGAGAACTAATCGAAATGGATCAATGAACATACTGACCTGTATTAGTGTGTAGTTTTTGGAGATATAATGTCTATCCAACCCTGATCTAATCGTTCTCTTAACAAATTACCACTTTTGAGTATTGAAATATGAACTTAATATTTACTGGATGATATTAGGTGTATATTTGGCAAATTTTCATTAATAAAATCTGCATTTAATACCAGGTTTTGTTGCTTGTGCTCATTTTATGTGTTGTTTTACATATTCAAACTTGGGATTTACACGTTCTGTTTTTTTATTTTTTTTTATTTTTTTATTTCAATCACTTAATATAAGTCACGTTCTGGAAGAAGAAAATCACTACGACATAGCATGTAATGCAATTTATTAATGATGTTTTCTAAGGCAAGGCAAATCTCATTTATTATTCATAAGAATCAGTGTTAAATTCTAATGTCTTAAACATTGCATTTAAAGGTGGACGTCATTATCCGTAATGGGTAGAAATCTGGTCTATTATTCATGTAATAAATACTGTGAGCTGTGAGAATCAAATTGCTTGTGTGCAAGACATATGATGAATACACACACACACACACATTCATCATTGTAACATGTATGGCAGACTAGTGCTGAACCGCTTGTCTCTCCTCATCTGCACCTTGCCAGATGGACCCGAGTGTCATTTAAATATTCATGAGTGACTGATGTGAAGTTGAATATGTAATCGCACAGGGATCGAGATGTCTTTTGGCACGTCATGTCATATTACGTCTTTGCAAGCCTCCTACTGTACTCTGTATTTGACCTGAACTAGCTTACTGTACTGTACAAACTGAGACCCCCTTAGCCTTTCTATAGCCTTGTCTTGATCATTTTTGTATCACAGACGTCATTAAAAATAAACTAAAAATGTGATTAAGACTATAATGTAAATAAACTGCCTTACTCACCCACAAAAGTAACTTGAAATAAATGTTAAAGGCACAGTATGTAAGTTTTGCCACTGAAGAATGCATATTCAAAACAATTACAAAGGCGTAGCTTGATGATACTCTGAATGAACATGGAATCATGGCAGTAAATGAATAAAAATAGCCAATGGCATCATTTATAATTTTCAACTTGATGCTCTAAAATAGCCAAAATTAAAACTGAAATATAAATGAATAAAAACAGACACTCTTGAAATAAATAGCCCAATAGTTCAAATCGATAATCAAAGTTAATGCATTTTTCATTTTGTTGTTTTTTGACATTTACTTGACTGAGTAAACCATATTAGAAAATGCTGTCATATTTCTGAAGAGATGGCTATTTACATTATTCTTCAATGAAGAATAAAAAGTCCACAATGACAATTTCAGAATTTCTATACAAACCTGTGGAATTCTTGAGCTCACACTTTCCAAACCTAACATTAAACTGGCGGTCAATGAAATGGAATATTTAATCATATTTTTAATAATAGCTGCTTGATAAAATATTTCCTAAATATATATTTCCTAAATATTCAATGTTTTTTTGCAGACTTCCTGTACAGAAATTAACATTCCAAAATAAACCTACCTTGAGAAATATTGAATATGTAGAGTAAAGGAAAAACAGAACTCTTATGATCATAGATATCACAATGTCCTCTTGGTGGAGCCAAAAACCTTCACAATGTGAAGTTGTGAATAAACAATGTATTTTGGGCCACCCAAATGCTGTATACAGTCTTAATGAACATTGTCGCAAGTAAACATGGCCTCAGATTCCCCAGAAGAATGAATATTTTAGCAGTAGATTTGTCTCTTGGAAAACATAATGAGCAATTAAGAGAATTCATCCTTCCATGGGGTCCTGTCCTGGCGTGAATGAGGTATGTGGAACGGGAACTCGGGAGGGGGATGTTGGAACGTCTCGTAATATCTGAGCTTCATAATTTACTCACTGTGCCCCTGGAGCCAAAAGAGTGACGTCCTACAAATACGACTGCCAGTAAACTGACAGCTCAGATGTAATGATTCTGGGTGATTGAATTTTGGGATCCAAAACTGTGGAGACCGTCTGCCGCATCTCTCCCCAGTATATCGCAGGGAAAAGTGTGCAGGCTTTTCAGACCTCACTTGATTATGGAGTAGGATTATTAGGAACACCATACTAATACTGTGTTTGACCGCTTTTTGCCCTCAGAACTGCCTTAATTCTAGGTGGCATTGATTCAACAATGTGCTCAAAGCATTCTTTAGAAATGTTGGCCCATATTGATAGGATAGCATCTTGCAGCTGATGGAGATTTGTGGGATGCACATCCAGGGCACGAAGCTCCTGTTCCACCACATCCCAAAAATGCTCTATTGGGTTGAGCTCTGATGATTGTAGGGGGCCATTTTAGTACAGTGAACTTATTGTCATGTTCAAGAAACCAATTTGAAATGATTTGAGTACATTATCCTTCTGCAAGTCATCAGAGGATAGATAAATAAAGGGATGGACATGGTCAGAAACAATGCTCAGGTAGACCGTGGCATTTAAACGATGCCAAGTTAGCACTAAGGGGCCTAAAGTGTGCCAAGAAAACATCCCCCACACCATTACACCACCACCACCAGCCTGCACAGTGGTAACAAGGCATGATGGATCCAAGTTCTCATTCTGTTTACGCCAAATTCTGACTCTACCATCTGAATGTCTCAACAGAAATTGAGACTCATTAGAGCAGGCAACATTATTCCAGTCTTCAACTGTCCAATTTTGGTGAGCTCTTGCAAATTGTAGCCTCTTTTTCCTATTTGTAGTTCAGATGAGTGGTACACAGTGGGGTCATCTGCTTTTGTAGCCCATCCGCCTCAAGATTGTGCGTGTTGTGGCTTCACAAATGCTTTGCTGCATACCTTGGTGGTAACGAGTAGTTATTTCACTTCAGTTTCTCCTCTGACCTCTAGCATCAAAGGCCTTTTCGCCCACAGGACTGCCGCATACTGGATGTTTTTCCTTTTTCACACCATTCTTTGTAAACACTAAAAATCCCAGGAACTGAGCAAATTGTGAAAATTGTGAAATATGGCCCGTCTGGCACCAACAACCATGCCACACTTAAAATTGCCAAAAGGGTACATATCATGCTTTTAAATCATTCATTTTTACTTATAAATCATACATTTGTGGTATATATAAAGCATAACTGCAATGCTTGGGTCTGAATTCCTCATTTTTATAGCTCCACAGGCCCCATTTCTACCCCTTTTCTGATGTGCTTCTGTGAGCAAGTCGTTTCGAAGCGGCCCCTTTAAATAAAAAGGAGTTGCGTCTTTCCCCGCCCGCTCTCCAGGTCGCTGAGTTCACGGTCGGTTCAACTCCCCGCGTTCGGCCATTATTGTAGTTTGATAAGAGATATACGATTACTATTCACACGTTAACAAAATGTCAACAACGGAAGACTTGTCCATCAAGCCTTACATATTCGAGCCAGAGCGAGCGACTTGAAAAAGACGACGACGAACCTGCAGAACAACGTCTTCATATGGATGCAGTGGTATGTAAGTCAACTATGTTGTGTTATTAGTGAAATTCGACTATTTCTCTTGTTAAAACAAGCACACTGACAAGATGGTCTAATCTTACCACTAAAAATCTGTATTGATAATAATATGATAACTTAAGTTTAGAAAGCGTCAGAAAACACAGCAGCTAATCATTCAGACGAAGTCGATCGGCAAACCCTTCTTTATACTGGCGGAGGTTGTTGAAGTGGATCCTTGAAGTGCTTCAGGTCACTACATACAACAACCGAACATTTTGACTAGCCCTCTCGTAACTTCTGCATCATTGAGCTTGGACTACAAAATCGGAGCGAGAAATAATAATGACGGATTGCTCGGAAGTGTTGGACCGGTAGTCAATGTCCTTATTTGTCAGTTCCGCTGCAAATACTGTGAAGTAATTGTTCAGAAACGTAATAGAGAACAGAAAAATCTGAACAGGTTGAAAAATATGACCAAAACAGAATATAAAGATATAAACGAAGCACCTGAAAAGAATAAATTAATCTTTTCTGTACTTATAAACACTCCAAATATACAACAAAATGCATTTAAGGGCTAAAAAAGTGGATTTTGGATGATATGTGCCCTTTAAATCACCTTTCTTTCCCATTCTGACATTCAGTTTGGACCACACCCCTAAATGCATTGAAGCAACTGCCATGTGATTGGTTGATTAGATAATTGCATTAATGAGAAATTGAACAGGTGTTACTAAAAATCCTTTAGGTGAGTGTATTTTAGTATGGCTAGAGTGCTGTATTGATCCATTAGTTCTCTCTGGAAAATAAGCCTAATAAAAACCCTCACAGAACGCTGAGTTTTATTAGGGATGCTGCCATTACCACATGCACGCACTAAAAACATGACTCAAGCATACTGTCCAAACTGTAAAATCTTCATCAGAAACACAATACAAGACCCTGATGCTTATGTGAAAATTGGTATGAACTGCAATAACAGTCGGTAGTTAAAAAACAAAGGATTCGTGGGTTGATATGAAGGGATGTTTGCATGGTGATGAGTTTTTGGCAAGCCTGTTGTTCCTGCTACAATAAACTGTCACAGAGTAAGTATCCTCTGCATTACTTAAAGTTTAAGCCATTGTGGTGGCTCTGAACCAAACTATTATACATAATTAATTACCCCTCAGATTTCTCTTGGAAAAGTTCAAGAGGACATGCTTAAAGATGTCCTAGATAATTATTGTGTAACAAGGCATAGTGACATTATGTCCAAACTTTGCTTAAACAACTTTGGGAAAGAATTACCTTGAGGGAATACTTTTCAACATTGTCTTCCTTGGAAAGTTGGCAGAGAAAATTTTCAGAAAGGATCTGTTTTATTTACTAAACATACAAAATCTAAAGCCTGCAAGGCTTTACTGATAACCACCAGAGAGGCTGAGTTCTGCTGACTGCCTCCAAGGCCATCTAAATACTCTGAATGTGAAAGCTTGCGTTATTTATGGCACTGTTAAGACTCCTATAGTCGCAATCGAAATAGCACACACACATTCAGTTGCCCATTTACAGCAAAATATAACACTTATGCAGGCACTGCACATCAGAAAGAAAAAAAAAACAAAATAATGAAAAATTCCCCAACAATCGCATGTTTCCTCTAGTCTCTGAACAGATCTCAAGTGTCTCAAACTGTGCTCAGACTTCAAAATCTAAAATCAAAAGTCATACTCGTAACTCGTAACAAATTCTTCTGAGAGAAAATGACCTGAGTGATCCACATCAATGTAATAGGAGACATGTCCGCTGAAACAATGTTGACACACAAATGAAAACAAGTCCCTTTAGCTCTGAAAGAGTAAGTTTCCATGCAATAAAATATACCTCAGAGTAGTTGGCAGATAAATCATTTAAAAACAGCCTCCTGGGATTATAATTGTGCACCTTTCCTACCATTTTAGGCTACTTTCACAAAGCAAGCCACAATTCTGATTTATTGCTCAGATAAAAAATAATAAAAATAATAATAATAATATTAGATTGGAGTGTGAACAGGTCATGATACTGAACTGACCCACATGTGTAAAAGAACAATAACAAAGATGGGATGCAGCACTGCAGCACACTGTCATTTGGAAGTAAACACAGAGGCCACTGAAGTCAGCAAATGCATTCATTTAAAAGGTGATGCGTCACAGAAGCCAACGAATTTGTTCACAGGTGATAAGGAGAATGCAGATGCGGATAATAGCAGAGTTTTTCTCATAGCTTTTCCAAGTTTTGCTTGTAGCTGTCACCATATAACCCCTCACTGTTCCTTTACTGACTTACTTCGCTGCCATCTTCGTATTGGTCAATAGCAACACCTGCTGTTTTAATCTCTCTTTTGTCCACTTTGAACCACTTCTATCCGGATCTCATTGAGGCAATGGACGGATAAATGTATGGGTTTTTCAGATCTTGCAGTCAATATACCTATAAACACACCCAGTGACGACTGAAAAGCATACAGAGAGCAGCAGCTTTCGTTTCTGCTCTGAAAGTCGCAAGACCAGCCAGACGCTGCAAGTGTAGTTTTATTAGATTTGAGAGCTGCATTTGACTAAGTTGATCATGAGGTCCTACTGCAACGTCTGGAGACATCCGTGGGCTTCAAGGCATAGTCTCGCAGTAGTTCCGCTCCTATCTGACCAACTGATGTTTTAGTGTCCGTATTGGGCATCAATCTTCTTCTAGTACACCTCTGAACTGCGGAGTCCCACAGGGATCAATCCTTGGGCCTGTATATTTGAATCTGGCGTCCATTTTTAACAAACACAGGGTTTTCTTTCATCTGTATGCTGACAATACTCATACATAATGCTAAACATGGTTTACAACCCCTGCTTGCCTGTTTAAGTGAACTTAAACTTTCTAAAGTAACTTTCTAAACTTAAACGAAAATAAGACAGAAATAATTATCTTCGGCCCGAGGGATAACTGTGCATATGATGTCGACCGTGGTACTCTCGCACCGTATGAAACCCACTGTGCAAGAAATCTGGGCTTTCTGTTTGACCACAACTTAAAATTTGATAAACAGATCAGTGCCGCCGTAAAATCATGCTTTTTTCGCCTCCGCCAGCTCTCTAAAGTCTTTTCTAACTCATAGTAATCTCCAAACAGTGATTCATGCATTCCTAACATCTCGACTAGACTATTGTAATTCTCTTTATTTTGGTCTATCTCAGTCTTCTCTCTCTCGCCTACAGCTAGTGCAAAACGCAGCAGCTAGACTCCTCACCGGGACATGCAAGTATGAATCGATCACCCCTATCTTCTTCAAACTCCACTGGCTTCCTGTCAAATTTAGAATTGATTTTAAAATTTTACTTTTTGTTTATAAAGCTCTTAACAATTTGGCCCCTCAGTACCTGACCGATCTGCTCTGTCTGTACCCTGAGATCCAGTGACCACTGCCTTCTTATCGAGCCTAGATCCAGACTCAAAAAAAATGAGGCGACTGTGCTTTTGCGACTGCTGGCCCAAAACTCTTGAACAGGCTGCCTGTCTATATCAGACTGGCTCCCTCAGTTTCCATAATTAAATCTTCTTTAAAAACTTTTTTATTTTCTCTTGCTTTTAATTCTCCCTGATTGTTAAAGGGTTAGTTCACCCAAAAATGAAAATTAAGTCATTAATTACTCACCCCCATGCTGTACCAACCTCGTAAGACCTTCGTTCATCTTCGGAACACAAATGAAGATATTTTTTAATAAATTTGAGAGCTGGATCAGTCCTGCATAGGCTTCCTAAGGGACTGGTTCTTGACGGCCCATAAAGTCATTAAAGAAAATGTTTAAATATTCCATGTGCCTACAGCGGCTCAACTATAAGCGACGAGAATACTTTTTGTGCGAAAAAAACAAATAACGACTTTATTTCGACTATTCCATTACTTCCTTATGGGCCTTGAGACGAGAATTGAAGAGATTTCCAGAACGCATGCGCGAGAACTGAGACGAGGATGTTCTTCTTCGACTACTTCTTGTTACCGGCTGCTCACCGCTTAGGAGTATTACCGCCCCCTACCGTTTTAGATGACGTGCTGATATAGCTGGAAGCGCAAAACTTTCTGTTTACAAGCAGAGGAAGATGCGCGCTGTACATACGCGTTTCAATTACCGTATTTTCCTCACTATAAGGCGCACTTAAAAGCCTTTAATATTCTCAAATACGACAGTGCTGTGCGCCTTACAATCCGGAGCGCCTTATATATGGATCATCATCTGATCATCTATGGATCATCGCCTTATATATGGATCATCATCATACCGATCATCATCGGTAGGTGGCGGTAATGCTCCTAAGTGGTGAGCAGCTGGTAACAAGAAGTAGTCGAAGTAATCTCTTCAATTCTCGTCTCAAGGCCCATAAGGAAGTAATGGAATAGTCGAATAAAGTCGTTATTTATGTTTTTTTCCGCACAAAAAGTATTCTCGTCGCTTGATAAACGTATAATTGAGCCTCTGTAGGCACATGGAATATTTAAACATTTTCTTTAATGACTTTCTGGGCCGTCAAGTGCTAGTCCCTTAGGAAGCCTATGCAGGAGCGATCTAGCTCTCAAATTTAATAAAAAATATCTTCATTTGTGTTCCGAAGACGAACGAAGGTATTACGAGGTTGGAACAGCATGGGGGTGAGTAATAAATGACTTAGTTTTCATTTTTGGGTGAACTAACCCTTTAATTGACCCTTTTTTTTTTTTTTTTTGTCCTGTACATTATATCCTTTGTACAGCACTTTGGTCAGCCCTGGCTGTTTTAAAATGTGCTCTATAATTAAATATCGTATTGTAAATGTATGTTAGAAACCAGGAATTGTGAGAGAACATTGTGCTTGGTATGTTTTTCGTCTTCAAACCAATCTTGGGTCTTCAGCTGACAAAGTTGAAATCCCGTCTGCCAAGCGCAATGTTTATGCATTAAAGGAATACTCCACTTTTTTTTGGAAATAGGCTCATTTTACCACTCCCCCAGAGTTAAACTGTTGAGTTTTACGATTTTCGAATGTATTCAGACGATTTTTTTTATATTTTGAAGAATATCAGTAACCAGACAGTTTCTGGTCTCATTGACTTAGCATATTTTTTTCCTACTATGGAAGTCAATGAGACCAGAAACTGTCTGGTTACTGATATTCTACTAAATATCAAAAAATCGGCTGAATGGATTCGAAAACGCTAAAACTCGACTGTTTAACACTGGGGGGGGGGGGGGGGGGTAAAATGAGCATATTTCCAAAAAAAGTGGAGTATCCCTTTAAGTTAGTAGGCAGAGAGTAGGTGCCCTTTGTGGCTGTTTGACCTCATGAGCGTTTACACTATGAAAGCAATCCAGGCGAATGTGTTTTCCACTACCTTTGGAAGGGTTCAAAAGTGGACAAGGTGAAAACGTTTTATAACCCGTAAATAGACCTGTATTTAGTGTTATTCACTTGTAATCCGATCGACCAAAACGCATCTTCATACCAGATGTAAAAAGGGCCTGAGTGAGCAAAGAACTACAGGTGTGTAAAATCGTTGGATTGACTCCCATCAGTACAGGATCTACAGTGACGTAAAAGTGACATGAATTCCATTGTTTGTGCTGCTCAAAAAAAAAGGGGGGCCACTTTTGCCTACTGGGCTTAGTCTGAACATAGCCTTAGTGCCAGACAGTGTGAACTACTTTGGAGAAATCACACTGCAGCACACAGTATGTGTGTTGTGTATAATTATTTTTCATATATACATGCACACATATGCATGTATATATTTAAGAAATATTTGCATTTATATACTGTATTCATATATATATATATATATGCAATAAAGCACTCAGTAAAGCAACTCATGCTGTCTGCATCCTTTGAGATTACAATTAGAGTTTGAGAAACACCTCTGAAAACTTTTTGTCCAAATACAGTACAGTTACCACTTATAAAACTGATTTACCTCATTATTGAATCATATTTCTGTGGAGAGCGCCACAGCATTGGCTCTGACTCTATCTAGCTCCCCGAGGCTTTTGCTCCATGACTCAACCCTTGCCACAATCACCTCCCTCATCAAATATAGATGGGGAAAACAAGTGAATGGTAAGTCTGCAGCTCAAAGTTGGAGAGTCTTCAAGGAGAATTTTTTCCCAGAGAAGTATTAGACAGCAAGAAACACACTACACAAATTGAAAGTCGGTGTTTGTTTGATGTGTACGGTATGTGCTTGACTCTTACTTTTGTAATATGTCATTAAAATGTGAAAAGTACGAACGAAATCTAAGACATCAGTCATAAAAAAGCATTAGATGGATCATCAAAACAGAATGTTTACACCTTAGCTCTCAGGGAGTAAAAATACTTTATGAAGGCCAAACGAATTAGATAACATGCGCTTTTTTAAGTTGAAACTCTGAAAACTTTTTTCCCTGAGTGATCTGATATCCAACAGGAATATTTGTTGTATGTGTGTGATGAAACTGTGTATTTTAATCGCAGTGTATTGATCTTAAACTTAATATTGAACTTCCTTGTCAGTGTAATAGTTTGGTGACACTCTGGTGACAGGGATTTTTTTGTTGTTGTTTTTTTTTTTTTTTTTTTTTTTTGTAGAATATTAGAAGTAGAGACAGTATTTTCTTATGACATCTTTTCAAGGGGGTCATGTAATAAAAAAAAAATATCCTTGATATTTACAAATACACTGCAAATCAACTCTCTACTACACAAAGCTAACTCTCTAGTTTTTGTTTTCAATCCTTCAGATTCAATCCTGTACTTTTCAAACACCAGGAACTGAAATCACAGTTTTCCTCTACAAGCCCTTATCTTATCATGTGTGTCCATCACTCACAAGTGTTACACTGTCGAGTAAGACTGTCTGACGTTTTTCGGTACCAGAATGCAGACAAACTGCATCTCTATAAACAGCATACCATTCCGAAAGATCAAAATCAGAAATGCATGGCTGAAGATTATTTTTAACAATGTTAAATTGACGATTTTTGTTTGTCTCCTTTCACAATGGACTCTTTCCTGATAATTCTTAACATGTTGCTGGTTTTTCTAAATATCTTGTACTGAAAGCAACAGCAGTACTAAGTATTTTGTCCTTGGAGGCAATCACTAACTAATACAGATAATAATGGTCATTATAACAGCTCAAACAGCATTTATCAAAACATGCTTGGTGTCCTAACAGAGACCGATTTTTTTCACCACAAAGGTTCACACAGAATGTGGTTTTCCGTTCTACAACGCTTAGTTTATTTTAAAGGGGTGGTAAAACACAATATCACTTTTCTAACTTTAGCTAGTGTGTAATGTTGCTGTTTAAACATCTGCAAAATTACAACGCCCAAGTGTAAAGCAAATGAAGATATTTGCTTTTAAAGAAATCAATTTCTAAGAACTACAGCAAACAGGCGATAAGGACTACAAATGCATTCTCTTTCTAGGGCATCACATACTGACGCTTTTGACAATGCGTATACATCCAACACACATGGCACCATTTAGCGACAATATAACACACTTCGATTATGGGTAGGTTTAGGTCTGGGGTAGGGTTAGGGTTAGACCACTAGGAGGCACCTTCTGCCCCATATATATCTGCGTCATATTGACGCTAAAGGGGTGCCATGTAGGGATGGGTATTGAGACAAATTTCACAATTCGATTCGATTTCGATTACGATTCGATTTGATTCAATATTGATTATTTTGGATATCAGTTACAATAAATTGCAATTTTTCTCAAGGGAATCAAATCTCTAAACTAATGCTGTAAACTATGGGAGTCTAGTTGTAGCCTACTAGGCTTCATTAGCCTAATATGAAGGTAATAATTAACTGTTTTCTAGCTATACAAACACTTAAATTACACTTTTATTTATTTTTATAACAAGAAGATTATATGAAATATAAACATTTAAATGGTGGCTGTCATAAAAACTTGCCAGATTTATTCAAATATGCATTAAATATTGAAAAACATTAAGATTATAATGCATATGTAGTGTATTTAGCAAAATGCTCCTCTCTGGAGTTATTTTTTTCTAGCTGACTAACAAGTTTATGTGAGTTTTCTGAGGTAAATATGACGATACATGACATTGATTACAAGCTGTTTAACTGACGTCTTTGCACGGTTGAAACGCTGATTGAGCGAATCAATGTGACATGATACGGATTTCGATAAGTTGTACTCTATCTTTTAACACACTTTCAGATGCTCATTCATGTTTATTTCGCGCTGTAACTGGTATTATTAAGCCGGAAGAGAGATTAGCGCTGCTGCTTTTCTTGAGCTCCGCCAGAGCGATCTCACGCCACAGCGCCAAAACCTTATTTATGTTTTTGAATTTCTATAGAAAATGGACGTAATTTGAAAATTGACACTTTGTTTCATATCAATAGTAACAAAGGACAAAGATTATTGCGATTTTTTGGATGAACGCAGCCGCGATACATGTTCCATTCATTCAAATGAAACAGGATGACTAATCGATTCTTGAGATTTAAGAATCGATATCAGTTCGTAAAAATGAGAATCGATTAATATCGAGAAATCGATATTTATTACCCAGCCCTAGTGCCATGTACGTTGGATGTCATGTGTGTTGGATATGACGCTTGGGATGAGAACGGGCTGGTAAATAAGGTGCGTTATACACCAAAAATAGTTTTCGCGTGCATATGATACGCACTATATGGCATGTAATACGCACTCCCCCCTAAACCTACCCAAGGGGTTTTCAGTGTGTAGCATATGCACACACACACACACACACACAAAAACATTTTTGGCGTATAAATGGCACAAAAAATGACATTCGTGGTATAGATACGCACTTTCATGAGACTGTGTTGGAATATTCTAAAAAAAAACATAATAGGGGCATTTTAAAACAATATACAACGCATTCTCACCCCAAGGCGTCACCTTTGACCATGCTTCAATATTTGACGTTTTAGGCGCCCTTTAGCGTCACTTACATGACGCGATCCTACGGCGTCATCTAACTGACGCTAAAGGAAAGCGTCAGTTAGAGGACGCGGTTAGGTTTAGGTGTGGGGTGGGGGTAGGGTACACGCGATCCTAGGGCGTCATCTAAGTGACGCTAAAGGGCGCCTAAAGCGTCAGATATTGAAGCATGTCCAAATGCTTCCCAAGGCGTCAGTTAAGTGACGCCTTGGGGGTGAGAATGGGCTGCAATATAACAGAAACATTATCTTGTTCTTTGAAGCGCTTTGCATCACTAAGACAGAGGCCAAAGCTGTTTTCCAAAAATTGTACTGCAACCCCCAAGTGTTTCATCATCATGTGAACTTTTGAAACTTTTGAAAGGAGTTTTTTTTTTTTATGACTAGCGTAAGAACACGGCCAGTTTTGGCCCTAAAAAATGCCTGAATTGTGGATAATCGCCAATGGAATAGGGTTTCCTGAGATCTCCATGAATTATATTATAGTGATTATTCCTCCAGAAGATGACCCATCAGTCATTCAATGAATAAATATTTCTTTTCAATTTTAACATCGGACCAAGCTCAAATAACCATGACAGGTTGGAATGGCTCTCATGTTGGAAAGGATAGGCTTCACTGTATTGCTCACAGGTGACAAACCAGTCAGTGACCAGGTCTTTACCTCACTGTTGAGGTGATTTTCCATCAGGAACACTGCTAGGAATAAAGAGTTCTAATTCAGTCTGGGATTTCATTGCAACTTCAAATACATTGAGTCCTGTCAGAGTAGCAGTCCTTTTGGGACAACCAAGCAAGCGCTATACTGACACATAATACGACAGAGTGCTGTGTACCGATTTCCCCACGGTGCTTAGTGTCTGAAGCTATCCTGTGAAAGATTTCTGCGTGCACATATCTGGAAAATGTGCTGCAGTCCCTACAAAGATTACACAGGGGCTTCATTTGCGGATGCTCGACAAGGTCAGAGTTTGTATTTCATCAAATGTTTGTGGTGCTTCATTCAAATGCTCTAAATGCATTAATTATACGTCATTGATTGGCTCCATAGAGGGGTTGTGAATTAAATATACATTAAATGGCATGCATTAATACAATTTTCTTCAGCTGCATGGCCTCATTGTGATTTGTTATTTTCATCAGTGTAAGTGATGAATTTTTTATTTGGGATATATCCCAAAACATTCACACAGGACACTCACCCTTTCACATGCAGGAAGATTTTATTTCCTTGAGTAGAAAAAAAATGAGCTTGACATTTTCAAATAAATAGCATTTAAAATTTCCACAGATGAGCTTGAATGTCATTGCATGGTGATCAAAAATCAATAAGCCATTTTTATATATGGCACTCTATTGCAGTCTATTTTGAGCTCAACTGCTAGAAATTGTCTGTAAAGTTCAAGGCACATTCTCAAGTATCGCTTCTCCACAAGACAAACACTCGGGATTAAAGGTTGCCGCACTTGGCCCTGTCACCTAAAGAGGTTTGTGTTGCAATGGTAGCAGACTGAAATGAAAAATTAATATTAAAACCAATCAATTTGGTGACCTTTTGGGTCCTACTATATGGAATCCTAGTTGAATCCTATTTTTAATCGATGAACTCAGTGATGTGGTGAAGAGGTTTCTGAACCGCTTTAATAATAAATTGTGCCTGATTTGTAGTTTGAGTCATCAGCAGGCTTCAGCTGGCAAACCAATTGAGATCAGTTAGTGTAAACCTCAACACAGAAAGTTAGTCTTTCGTTCACATGGGTGTTTCATCAATGTACGGAATATACCAAGTGTTTGTGGTGCTTTTCCTCTGTTTGGGACGGCTCAGTTTGGCTCACTTAAATAGTACCGCCTTGGTCAGTGGTTCTCAACTCCAGTCCTCGGGACCCACTGCTCTGCACATTTTTGTATGTCTCTCTTATCTGACACACTAGCCGTTTCTCAATATGCGTTCTTGTCTGTACTTGTGTTCTTATGGACTTGAGAAACGTCATAAAGTACTGTTCCAATTCAAAGTTCACATCTAGCCAAGTCCAGTTCAAATCCCCGGATGTGTTCTTGATCCGTCCCGTTTACCGAGGATGCATTGAGAGGTGACTTGTGTGGACATGAGATAGCCAGGTATCCAATAATGCATCTCGCACCAACCAGCAAGCAGATGAGAAAATCCACGTAATATCAAAATACTACTGCGTGTTTCAGGCGAGAATGTGGTTGTTTAAATCTCAAATCTGTGGTTTATTTATAAAGATAGCACCAATTTCAAAAATGTATCTGACGTTTTCGGAGTTCTGACATCCAAGCCTTCACCGACGACCAGAGCTCATCAAGCCCGACTGGAACAGCTTTTCCTCAGCTTGTGCTTCTGACGTTTGCCGCTGGCACAGATGTCTCATCTAGTGGATAAACTTGACGTCTAATTCGTCTTGTGTAAAATTCTATCTTTGGTCTCGTTTCATACTAGTTTGTTCCATGGCAAAAAAAAAAAAAAAAAATCGTTTTATTGTGTTATTATAAATAAATATTTTTATTTATTTATTTCATTTTTTACATGATCTTCACTATATGAACGATAAAATAAAATGAACACTGTCTTTGTTTGTTAAATGTCAATAAAAATCAATAATGTTTCATATTTTTAAAATGAAAACAAAAAGATCATGTTCATTTTGTTATTAGTGAAGATAATCAGAACCACATGGCCAAATATGTTTAAGTTTTTTTTTAATGAAAAGAAGAAGAGTGGTGTTTTATAACATATTTCGTTTTATTGTGAACGAAAAGAGGCAGAGTTGTAGCATAATTCGTTTTATTGTTGCCTAAAATATATAAATAGATAACCGGAGAGCGTGCTGAGTGACACGATCAATGCTCTGTTCCATTTGAAGAATAACCGGACTTGAGTCCTCTCGTCCTCGGAATTTCTTACTCCTGAGTCGTACTTGGCAAGTCTGAACTACTAAGGACGCAAGTCCGAACTTTGCGTACTTGGTATTGAGAAACGGCTACTCAGTTCAGTTTATCCTAACGAGATGAGGATCTGAATCAGGTGTGTTAAATAAGGGAGACATACACAATATGAAGAGCAGTGGGTCACGAGTACTGAAGTTGAGAACCACTGACCTAGGTTGAGGTTCCAAACGAGCTGTACCGACACTAAAATCTGACGTTTATACACTGCAGATCACTGTTTTGTACAAGAAAATCGCCTCTACCATCATCATTGGATTTGCTATACAAGACACCAAACCCAAACAAACAAACTTTCAGTCTTGCAGTGAAAAACTTTCACAAGCCAAGAATTAAGAGCACCCTTCCATCGATCCTGTTTTGAGCTCCATTGCTCCTGTTTTGTGCATTTGTCTGTGTCGCGTTAACGAAGATGTCGCACTGCAATAGAGGTGCCGCAACTATACCGATCAGTTTATAATCCCCTCACTTTTAAGCGGTCCTAAACTGCAGTGGAAAGGCTAACCGAGCTCTGCCAAGCCGTACTATATCGTGGAATATCTTCATATGTAAGCAATGAGCAATGGAAGGCAATGGCTTGCAACCCTTTCAGCCGTGATTGTATTCACAATAAAGCATGCTTCTAGTACCAAATTCCTTTTATAACACTTTTAACACATCATAAAAATCAAGTGTAGCATTAGGTCTGGCAGGTCACGTCAGTCAAGCTTGCATCAGCTGAACCACATCTACCTCACAGCATCTTAACTCTTTTCCCATTAGCGTTTTTTAAAAAGGTTGCCAGTCACTGCCAGCATTTTACGAACATCCAATATATCAAAAGAAGCAGAGCCTCAGCATGCTTTAAAACAAACAACAACAAAAAATTTTTACTCTAGCTTCTTGCATTCTTTTTTTATCAAAACTTGCATGTGGGTAAGTTTCATAAAACAGAAACATTGAGCAAAAAGTTGAGAAAAATGCGTTTGTGTCAAAGACTATAAAGATCGGATTCAGAAGGATGATCAAAACAGATGGAGTAGATCGAGTCAACACCCACATCAACACCCCCAAAGCTTCACAGTCCTATAGCTCATCCTGGGTCGGCATTTCATTTAGTGACGTTAGACAGTTTTGATTTATATGCTGTTTAATGTTGATGATTGCATTGTTTAAAGCTAGGAGGCTTGATTCAACATTGGTTTCAACAGATTCCATTCACTTTTTCTCTTGACTTTAAAAACCTGAGGCCACTGTTCATTTTTCATCATGGCTTACACTTTTTTTAATGAGCAACTTAAGCAATATGTATCCATTATATCAATATGGAATCATGATTTAATGTAAACTGTATGCTTGCATAAATAATCACTTGGCACCTCATCAGGTAGTTTGAGGGGAAAAATGTAGTAATCTGCTTTTTCATTCTAAGAGCAAATAATGTGCAATTGAGATGGATATTGTATGATTTTATGGTGAAGGGTCCAATGTTCCAGGGTCAACACAATTATTGTGACCAGGATTGTATGCTTTCTTTTCCTTTATATGGGCTCTCCTGCACTGAGCTATCTGAAAGATGAGATGTGCCTCAACGTTTAAAAATCTTCTAAGCCTAAGAGTGTGACTTGGTTCACTGAAAGTACAGGAAATGTGACTGTATTTAGGCTACTGAAATGCAATGTAGGAAATGTGACATAATTTGGCCCATTTGCAGATGACCTGCTCCATTCCAGGCCAAGACATTTTGGGGATAACATCCCCAAGGTGATTTTTGCATGGTGATTTTTTTCCACACCACGATGTCCACCAAGGGCACTTCCATGAAATTCAGTGAAATTTATATGTCTCTTCAGGTGTCAGATGCTGACTCTGGTCCTTCTTTCTTCGGCTCACTATCTGATTTAATGAAGCTCGTACATGAGGGTCATTTTCAGTTTCTCGGGCTGTTTACACCTGGCTTAAAGATGTGTTGTGGTCAATTGGCTAACAAGGATGACGCTAAATACAGGTGTAAACTGGGTCTAAAACGGGTAGTCGAAAGAGGTAAACTCGAAAACTTATTCGCCTGGATTGCTTTCATAGTGTAAACGCTCATGTGGTCGAACAGCCACAAAAAAGCACCTACTCTCTGCCTACTGACTTAATGCGTAAACATTGTGGGAAGTGCGCTAGGCAGATGGGATTTCAACTTTGTTGGCTCGAGAAGTATGGTTTAAGATGAAAAACATACCAAGCACAATGTTCTCTCATAATTTCTGATTTCTAACACACACTGTGTTCAGCTGGTCTTGCGACTGTCAGAGCGGAAATAAATGCTGATGCTCTCTGTATGTTTTTCCATTGTCTCTCCGGGCACATTCATATGTAAATTGTCCATAAGATCGAAAGATACGGAAAAACCTATACATTTACCACCCACAGACCCTCCCCTCAAAAAAAATCAGGACAGAAGTGTTTGAAATTGGACAAAAGAGACAAATTAAAATACCAGGTGTAAATGGGTAGGCCTATGTGTCTCCTTCGTGTCTCACCCCAAGACGTCATATAACTGACGTTTTGGGACGTCTTTTGACCATACGTCAATATTCGCCTTTTTAGGGCCCCCTTAAACGTCGGTAGATGAGGTTATGGGATCCTAACTCTACCCCATACCTAAACCTACCCCTAAACCTAACCCGTCACCTAACTGACGTTAAAGGTAAAGCGTCAGTTGTATGACGGCCCGGGATCGCCATCTACCGACGTTTAAGGGGGCCCTAAAAAGGCTGATATTGACGTATGGTCAAAATACGTCCCAAAACGTCAGTTATATGACGTTTTGGGATGAGACTGTGTTAACTTATGATCTGATCGACCAAAACATATCTTAAAGGGATACTCTACTTTTTTTGGAAATAGGCTCATTTTACCATTCCCCCAGAGTTAAACAGTTGAGTTTTACCGTTTTCAAACCCATTCAGACGATTTTCTGATATTTAGAAGAATATCAGTAACTAGACAGTTTCTGGTCTCATTGACTTCCATATAGGAAAAACATATACTATGGTCAATGAGACCAGAAACTGTTTGGTTACTGATATTCTTCTAAATATATATATAAAAAAAATGTCTGAATATATTAAAAAACGGTACTGTTTAACTCTGGGGGAGTGGTAAAATTAGTCTGTTTGCAAAAAAAGTGGAGTATCCCTTTATTAGCAGGTGTAAGCAGGGCCTAGAGGTGAGAATGAAGACACACTTACTCAGTGTGAAATTTTCAGACCTTATCCTTTCACGATACCATTCCTGGTTTCAGCAGCCTTCTGGGTAAAGGTTATGCTCAAGAAAATGTCTTAATTCCCTCACTTTATTACAATCCATCTTGCCTTTTAGTGTATATTTTCTGTTTTGTCTGGTTTAGTAATCTATTAAACTCATCTGAATATATACCGTATTCCTCAATTTCTGTGCCTTCAATTTGGGGGTCACATTCATTTGCAGGTTAATTACAAACAAATTGCATGATAAATCAGAAAAGAGAGCTTGTAAATGACGTTGGTGGCCTTGCTGTTGAATCTGCCCCCTTAGTTGCTTAATTCATTTTCAAGGGCATTGTTTATTCTCTCATTTTTATTATTCTATTTTTATTTCTAATGTTTTGCCTAACCATGTAAAACCATAGTGAAGTTTATTTTAGCAAAATACTTAGATTGAATAGATTTATTATAGATTTATTATACATTTATTTTTTATGGTTCTCAAACTTTATAATTACATTGATTAATTCAATATAAATGCTTATTTTAAGTGGAAATATGGGCCTGCAATAGACTGTATAATTTATTACAGAGGCTTTAGCATATGTCTCACTTTGTATGTCAATTTGAATGTTCCAAATCCTGACACAAAATATTTGTTTCTAAATGGCACATTGTTAACTCTCTCCACCATGGAAAGAAGTTCAAAGTTGGGCCGATTTGCACCAGCTGTGCTTAAGTAACAACTTAGCCTAGTTTTGGTGTAAATGGGCACATAGATTCGACTTACGCACTACTAAGTATTTTTTGTGTTGCACCATTAAACTTAGTTGAAGCATAAATATGTATAAACTAAATATTTAAAGGGATAGTTCACTTTGAAATTAATTTTTGATATGTTTTAGCTTACGTCAAGGGCATCCAAGATGTAGGTGTCTGTTTCCGCAGTAGTTTCAATTTTGATATTTTTAGGTCAAACCATTCATATCTAGTCATATAATGGAGGTCTTTGGGGTCCACCTCAAAGAGCATGCACAGAGAAGTCCAAATTAAACATGATTCAATGACTCATAAATGTAAGTACACATTGATGGCCTAAGACACAAAACGAGCGGTTTGTGTGAGAAAACGAACAGTTTTTATATCGTTTTTACCTCTTGTAACCACAGCCACAAAGCGCCCGCGCCCTCAGATTATTTGAGCTGTGGTTACAAGAAGTAAAATCTATGTAAAAACTATTCGTTTTCTATAGTTTTATATTGTTTTTATATAACTATAACAGTTTTTATATAGATTTTACTTCTTGTAACCACAGCCACGTCCAAGTAATCTGAGGCCGCGGGCGCTTTGTGGCTGTGGTTACAAGAGGTCAAATCTATATAAAAACTGTTATAGTTATATAAAAACTACATAAAGGGCCCACAAAATCTCAATAGTGTTTAAATTAGGTGACGAAGGGGGCCATGTCATAATTCTTTCATCTTTAAGGCCTTTACTGGTACCTTTACCTTTACGTAACACAGTAACACAGTATATTATATTTCCTCACATGTCTATGCTTAGTCATCAAACAGTGTAGCTACTCAAAGAACAGACTAGCATACCTAAAACAGAGAACTTTTCTATAATATAGTGTACCCTCTATACTTCAGGGCTTTATCGTAAATAAAACACAGCTATTGTCCAATTAGCATCATCAACTGGTTATTTATCAGAGTTCTAGACTAGAGTATTCTTAAAAATTACGAGAGGGAACATGAAAGATTATCCTGACAGCAGAGGAGGAAACTGAGGTTTGATTGACACTGTTGTCTTACTCCTCTTCTTTTATCCTTGTCTTCGAAGGTTAGTCCTTCCTTGGATTAACACTCAATAAAACAACAGGATCCTCATCAATAACCTCAGCAGGGTTTTCCTATTCCACCATATAGACATGACACAGTACACAAGAAACATGTTCGACAAATCACCTTTTTGTCTGTTTTCAGTCCGTCTTTGGGAGATAAATCATGCCGATACCAAAGGAGTTGAGAAATCTCTGAGAACCACTGCAATATTGTAACCAGACTTCTTCAAAGCAGGTTTGTGTGCATTCGTAGTCCAATTCATATCTGCATACATTCATTTAACTGATGCTAACCTTTAAAAATCTCACAAACCCGAAATGGATTATTTCCCTTAACATTTTAGAAACTAATGTCAAGTCCATTATATAATTCTGGTAGATTTTAATAGTTGAACTGTGTTCTCATAAATGTCTGGTTGGGGCAAGTTAGCATGTGTTTTAAATTTTATAAATTTATAAAAATTGTAATTACTGATACAAACAGTTATGTTTTCTGTTTCGATTTGAAGGACTTTTAGTTTGTTTTCGTCATTTGTGTTTCCTTTCAGTTTGCGCTTGTTGTCGTAATTATTCATTGTATCCCTGACTATCACACCTGTTTTTCATTTAGTTAATTAGTTCATATGCATATATGCCCTCAGTTTAATTTCCACATTGTCTGGTGTTGTCTCTGCATAACACACAGTTACGTTGCCTTCTTGTTTGGATTACGCTTTTTTTTGTTTTGCTAAATAAAGACTTCGCTGCTTACTAGATCTGTGTTGCCTCGCCTCATCTTCATCCTCATCCAATCTGTGACAATTACAGTATTTGGTTGTAATATACTGTATCGCCTAGAAATCTAGACGAACCCTAGCTGCAGCAAAAATTATTTTGCAGCAAAGTGTGGTCTAGCAACTCTTCATAGACGTTTTAGCTGGAAAACCCCAACTCTGGTAGGGCCAATCACATCGTGTATAGAGTCAACGTGCGGGCTTAACATAATGACGACAGAGTTGAGACGGTCAGAGCAAGCTCGGACATATTCGGTTTTAAATCGTTCATCCTCGGATGCGGCTCATTTTTCACTCATACTTCCTTTAAAAACACTTTACATGGATGCTTATGTTAGCTTAGGGTCTTCTGAATCTATAGAGACCAAACACATAGTGTTTCATCTCCATTACATATAGTTTATAAGCCCAAATGTAAAAATAGAGAAAACGGACCAAAAAGGGCTTAGTCCTCAGAGGGTTAACATAACATACAGTATAACAAAGCAATTAATGATAATAATAATAATAATTCATAACATGTAAAAAGTGCTTTTCTAGACACTCAAAGCACTTCGCATGGAAAAGGGAATCTCCTCAACCACCACCAGTGTGCAGCATCCACTCGGTCTCTGGGAACTTCTTTCTGAAGCACGTCACAAAATGGACAAAAATCAGTGATCACACAGATGTGACAAATTCATTTCTAGAAACTGTGAAATGTCTATTTTAAATGACCCAATTCAAATCAAATACAAAATTCTCTGATTATGTAATCCACTTGAAACAAAAACCATCTGAGCTCATTATATGCTCATTATATGCCTATATGGCTAAAGGCATATAGAATGGTGCATCATTCAAATTTGTAAGGAAAATAAATAAATAAATATAGCAGATTCCAAGTGATCATGAGCTTAAGACGTTACAATTCATCCCATTGAATGAGCTCTGCCAGTAGTGTGCACTACAAGCATGACGTACTTCCAAGTCAGAAAGAGGGAGGTATGTTAGTGAGGGAAGGGCATACAAAAGTGGAATGCAGCCGTGTTTGAGAGATGAATTTACTGCTGGTGCTAATGAGCTTCAGGGCTCCATTAGCTGAACTGTCACCTGAAGTTCTTTAGCTCCACTTTAACTCCTAACATGGTGCTATAATCTACAAATGATGTCTGAAACCAGCTTATGTGCTCTGGCTCTTTTAATATTAGCTCAAGATTACAAAAACATTTTTGATTCACACTTTTTCTCTTTAAATTTGTCTTAAGCCCTGATCCATATGATTTGTGGCATTCCGTCTGAGTAAGTCTCCGAGTTAGGCCTGACTTTTACATAGTGGCATGTCTCTTTAGGTTGACTGCCCTTCACAAAGCAAGGCTATGGTTTCCTGTTATTACTATTGATTCCATGGACAATATGCGTGGTAGCTAAAGGCAAGAATGAGATTGTGTCTGCTTTGCAGGCTTCGGTGTTTCAGTATCAATGTCTGAAGGTCCAGCAGCATCTCATCTCTCATGCCAGAGGACAGGATGATGAAACTGAATCTGACAGTCACTCAAAGTTTTCCAAGGTTCTTGTGTTATAAAATTTCAATCTTGTGCAAAGAATGTGTTATGTCGTTAAAAGAAGATGCAAAAGTTAGACATGAGTTTTGTTCCAAAACTCTCACTTAAGTTTCTCGATGAGTCTACTGCCCACATTTTAAATGAAATACTCCCTCGTAAGTGTATAATTTATAACTCTCTACAGACAGTAACTCAATGCATCATACAGCTATGTGAAACTTACAACTGCTTGGATGGCATGTTATGCATGATAGCAATTATGGCAACACAGGCAATAATACACACTGATATTATGGAAATAATCCACCAAAATATTCTAATAAGCAAGATAATAAACAACAAACTATTGGGTAAAAAACGGAATTGTCTTTGTATAGTACATAATGAATGAGGAATAATGGGAGTTGTTGTCTTCACCTCTGCCGATGGAAAGCAATCTGATTCAGACTTAACTCAGGCAGTAATCATGTTCATGGATGAGCTAATGTATTCAAGTTTGTTAATGTTTTATAGTAAAGTACTTACAAATTATTTCAAATTTCAAGTCATAGTTGATATGTTGTAGTCTCTTCATTGTTAATATATTAATAGGCTATAGTGAGTTCTTCAATCATTGTCATTATTATAGTTTAATTATGCTTTGTTAACAACTTGTTAACTGTATAGTTCTCACTTTAGATGAGGTCATGGAAAATAGGAAAATGTCATTAAGTGCTAAGTCAACCTTTATTAGACATTAATTACAGTAGTATAAAGGGTCCTTTAAAAAAAGCACACACACACACACTCACGCAAAAGTAATCGAAATTATTTAACCCCCATTGCAAATTAAGTTTATTGGCAAAATTGACAGACTTTCAGGATTTTGCCAAACCTGTAGTTTCTCAAAATTCAACAGAAAATGCTACTTTTAATGACTTCTGCAGTTTCATAATTATTCAACCCCCTGAATAGAATGGGGCAGAAAAGGAAGCTATCAACATCGGTAACCGGATTTCTGAGAAGGAAGGTTCAGTAAAACCATTTTTTTAAAACCAGTCTTACAAGTTAGCATCACATTTTTTTATTAAGACTCTCCATAACTTTTTAAAGTCAGTTATATAAAAATGTTGTCACATAAAAACGTTGATTGGTCTAGCTTAATACCAAAACATAAGACTGATTGGCCCTTGACAAACCGCTAGTTGTCCATAGGCTACTACAGTACTTAAGAAACATAATGTCTTAACATAATGACTATGTTTATGCAACTGGCCGCTGGGAAGTTAAAGCGCTGTATTTGTAGCTGGAGCTTTTTGTAACATTGTGGTGGTGTCCGTTTGAACTGGTATGAGATCAGTTGTGTTTCCTACTGTACTTCGTACTCAGGGTCTCCTATGGTTCACATTTTGTATTCTGCCCGAAGCATACACCCACCCAATACAAATGTGCAAATGATTTACAGCACTGCTGCATGCCGGTGGAAATATAGCCATTTCATTATGAGCTGGCTGTTTGAGCATAGCATAAAAAAAAAAAAAAGTATCCTCTGCTTCATGTGTACCATGGCAGTCGGCCCTACAGCTGTCACGGGCACAATAGATTGGCGTGAAGAACACTGTTACATTCCAGCCACACAATCAGCATGTGAGCTGTATTTCACCATATGCACAACATGTTTCTTAAAGATGACATTTTATATAGCCTCTACATTTTAATGAGGCTTTCTTTCATTGTCTATGCACCACATTCTCTGTGTTCTCTCTTTTTTATTCTTCTCATGGTGGATATTTAATGCTATTCAAAGTTAACCATGAATTAAGTAAGAATACATTGTTATGCAGCAAAAATCCCATGTTTTTTTTTTTTTTTTTCATTTTAAAAAAGTTTTTTTTTTTTTAACTATTATGGTAACTAGTTCCCTTTTGAAAGGGATCACTGCATCAAAGCGCTAGGGAAAACGCCTTAGTGTGACTGACTGAAACACTGAATAATTACAACAACATTGTTGGTCGGCGTCAGCCATGATGTCATGCTCTAGTGCGACCCGAAAGTATAAAAGGCTTGATAAGCACTTTCTCTCTGGCCACACCCCACCAGTCAATAAATAAATAAAATAAAAATTTAAAAAAGAATGCAGAATACTTCAACACTTCAGAATACATTGTACAGAATACATCACCTCTGGTTTAGTTCTAGCAGCCCCTCACAAAGCTTGGGCCTTTGTACTCCCAGTACGCAGGTGTTAGGGTGACAGGCTCCCCGTGTCAGCCTCCCTTATGCGGCCAGGCTGCCCCAAATGCAGACTCCAGTACTCCCCTTAAGGGTAGGGTCATCATGCTGTGTACGTCTCCAGTGGCCATATTTCGAAAATGCACATTAGGATGTCGTAGGCCTCTCATTCTTAGAGTTGTCATGCTGAGGCCTCCATCCTCCAGAGTTCCGAATAAGTAATAAGTAATGTGTGAATAAGTAATGTGTGATGCATAACAGAGTTCTGCAAGATGAGCATTTGTGGTAAAAAGTATATACATTTTTTTGTTTGGTTTTTGAAAATGACCGATCGTTTCTCTAGATAAGAACGTATTCCACGGCTGGGGTCGTGCAGAGCTCTTTGAAGCTGCATTGAAACTGCAATTTGGACCTTCAACCCATTGGTTGCCAATGAAGTCCAAAATATGGAGAAAAATCCTGGAATGTTTTCCTCAAAAAATCATTTCTTTTTGACTGAAGAAAGAAAGATATACATCTTGAATGACATGGGGTTCTGAAGTGAACTAATCACTAATGTTTAGGGCTATTATATAGCAAATCTCAACAACTTGATTGCTTGTATCATCACAATATTTAAACTAATATAATATAATCTAATTTAATATAAACTAATCTAATAAACTAATATAATCGCCCAACTCTAATCTGATAAAAATGCAAATATAAAGCTTGAAGATATCATACAACATTATCATGTTTTTTTAATAATACGCTTTAACCATCATGAATGAAAAATATAAATTACTTCTGTGTGGGTATGAAACCCCAGATAAGAAAAAAATACTACCAAAATGAATGCTGTGAATTTTCATGTTTGAATGGCAAAGCCCTTCAGAAATGTACTTACAATAAGCCATTTCAGCAGATGGAAATCAAATGTTCCTATCTACCACTATCTCAGAAAGCTTTAATTCAATCTCATATGTCAACAGCTGTCTTTTACCAGACTATACACAGATCAGACTGGTAAAAAAGAAGAAGAAGAAGAAGAAAAATATATATCGGCAGGCTAAAAGTATTGCTAGAAAAAGGCATTATGGTGTATGGAAAATAGACTAATTCCATTTGCATAATATTTTCATAAAGCTGACAGTTCTCTTCCAGTGTTTTGCAAATTGTTGGTTTTTCAATTTAAATACAAGTGTGTTGTGCTGTGCTGATAAAACACACATTCATAAAAGTTCTTATTCTGTTTTTATTATTTATTATTGAAGCCAATTTGTTTACGCTCATGGGGGCTAAAATAGGCATGTAATTTAGTCCATTTATTCAATGAGGATTTTATGAATGTAATGAATAATTAATTGAAAGGAAACACTTAATTGATGCCTTGAAAGTCTTTGAGAAATCCACCTTTGTCTAATGTCAACTGAAAGCTTGTCATACATATTTTTTAAAGGACATAAAAGAAATTCATTAAAGAAATTATGGCAAATCACGGTTTAGTGCATTTTACAGTTCAGTGTGTGATGTGCAATTCAGCTTCTGGGATGGAGGAGGTAAATAAATATTTTCCACAGACATACAAGGTGTAAACAGGCTTAAGTATATGACAGAGAGTATACGTTTTAAAATGAATATTTCACATTTTAAATGAATATTTATACATTTTCTTTTGTGGAAATTTTCTAAGGTGACACTTTCCTTTAAATTGTCCTTGTTCCAGTGTATATTTATACATTTAAGTACTGAGCAATATTAATGATTAACATTACTATAGGGTTAGTTGTTGGATATACTGTACATACTGTAATTTATAGTTATACACTGTAAAAGAAAGTGTTAACAAAATCAATTTCTGCTTTGAAATATCACTGAAATATTATTCAGAAATGATATATATATATATTATTGAAATGTTATAACGTCACTAAAATAAAAATAATATGAAACTTCTATAAAATTCTGAAATTGACATGACAGCCGTTTCTAAACACAGATAAAGCATATTCTCATGCCATCTAAACATTATAATAAATAAAACATCCCTTATTAACACTGATCTCAGAGACATACACACAAAAAAGGTCACTGCATGAGGTTAAATCTAAAGCTGAAGTATAATGCAAGTCTGTAAAGAATGTAAAGAATCCCTTACGAAAAAGAAGTTTATTCAAGTGTGCCATTAGTATACTTCTTTTAAACTAAAAATAAGAAAGTATACTTTCAGTTTATTTTTCCTGTACTTCTCAGAAGTATACTTCTCAGAAATATACTTCAAATTACACTTAAGTGTACTTGACTTATACTGAGAGAAAAGCAAGTATATTTGTCCTGTTCTTGTACTCAATCTTTTGAGATCCAGAAATACTTAAACGTATAATTAGGTATTCAAAGTATACTTGTGTAAGTATTACAGTAAAAAAGTAAACTACTAGTATACCCATAAATTCACTTGCAGTACACATGAGATACATAATTATGAACTAGTTGTGCACTTACTGTTACACTTATAGTACACTTAAACATATACTTTTATGTACTAAAAGTGGGCCAATTTAGTCCCAAGCGGTATTAAATTAGTACACTTAGAAGTTTACTACTAGTACATAGTGACATTAGTATTCTTACATAATGTATACTTAAAAATATACTTGAACATTACTTAAGTATACTACATAAAATTAACTTGAAATATACTTCTTTTTCGTAAGGGATGATATTTGCTATCAACGCTTAGATGACCTTTTAATTGTGCACGCAATATTCAGAGTTAATCATTTGGAAGACCCTCTATAATTACACAGTAATTCCACGTTTCACTCATTTACAGGGAAGTTTAAATTCCCATGAGCATTTCCGAGATAATCCGAATAAATACACCAATGGCTTAACTCTGACAATAGGATCTCAATAGTCTTCCTGTTGCGCGGTTGTTGCATCAGCGGTGCATTGCATACTCACCCCGTGCTTCAGATATATGAAACAAGATGTTGATCAAAAACAAAAGAGCTTTTGAGTGAACCCATCTCTGCCTCCCCACAGACTTGATCAACTGCCATGATTATAGTTCAGCAGTCATATCTGTTCTGCACCGCTCTGATGATTTTTTCCAAGGGCATCTGAGATGCATGAAGCAGAGATGGTTCTGAAATCTTAACAGTAAGGCTAATTTGACATCTGAATTCATCTGAAGGTTACCTGACCTGAGAAAATTTTCCAGATTAGTCATCCCGGCAAAATGCTGGCGTGCTGTTGCTCGGCGGCGCTTGATGTTGTTGTTGTATCACTAAACATATGCCGACTGCAGCAATTGTTGCGGTAATGTTACACTGCAGTTCACAAAAACTGTGGGAGTGTTTTGCGGGTGTTCAAGTCACAAATGAAAGCTTTTGTGCCCATTCTGTCCCTATAAGCTCCTAACAGCTGACTGTGATTGCATTGGCCCTGTAGTCGAAAAAATCTATCATCACTTACTTATAAGCAGTTTCATAACATAATTTCAAGATATTATTCTACCAAACTAGATGTTATGTCTAGATGTTATGTTATCATGTTATTCTACCAAACTGATGCACTTTTCACTTTATAGGGTCATGTTTTTAAGTCAAATTTTCCGTGTTTATAAATTTCAGTGCGCCATCTTGAGTGGAATTGTCCGTCTTTATGTATACTGTATATGTTGGAATTAAACTTTGCCTTTAGAGCTGGCTATTTTAAAGTGCGAAGAGCTAACTACAGAAATTAGTTTTTGAAAGAAGTCTCACCAAGGCTGTATTTGTTTGTGACATGACACAGTAAAACCAGTAATATTGCTAAATATAATTACAATTTAAAATGACTGTTTCTATTTGATAATATTTTAAAATGTCATTTATTCCTGTGATGGCAAGCTGAATTTTCAGCATTATTACTCCAGTCTTCAGTGTCACATGATATAATATAAGTAACTTTAACAATAAAAAGTTCAGCATTGATAATAATAATAATAATAAAAGATTTTAAAATGATTTCTGAAGAATCATCTGACACTGAAGACTGGTGAAAATTCAGCTTTGTAACCCAGGAATAAATTATATTTTAAATGATCATAAATAATAGAACACAGTCATTTTAGATTGTAATAATGTCAATGTTTTTACTGTATATGATCAAATAAATCCAGCCTTGGTGAGCAGAAGAGCCATTAAAACAAATTTCTAAGTCAAATGCTTCATGTGAAAGGATAATGATACCATTTGATAGATTTATTTGTTTTATAAACATGTAAATTAATTTGTTCTCATAGTATCATGGTTGAGCTGTTTTTCGTGCGTTTGCTATGACCACGAAACAAGACACATACAACAAATTTAAAAGGAATTTTTTCAAATAAGTATTTTGTGCAACTGAAGTATAATGCCAATAATGTATGTGAAATTGAACTTTAATGTCAGTACAAAAGTGAAGAATTGAGCCAATGTCAGTGCTGTCTCACATCCACTGTCATGATTATTAAAAGCAATGCAAAGCATTCAATTTAAAGTCTGAATGATAGCTGAGAATCATAGCAATGACTAAACAGATCTAATCTTAGCTAAATTCTAATGCTTCAAACATGTCATTGATTTCAGACAGGAAATTAAAAACAAAAACACCTTGAGAACCTGGCATGGTCGACTGGTCCCAGAGCATCGGTAAACTGTGCGTCATATAGGCCTACCCTCACCTTCACTCCGTCAAGGAGAAAAAAAAAGAAGAGAAAGAAGACTTAAAGGGATTTCTAAACCTTTCCAAAAGAGATTAATGCTGATCGGCTGCTTGCTTTCACAGAAATTTGATAAGACTCTTTTGCATCATTTAACTTTGAATGGCTTTGCAAAAGCGGTGATTGGCCTAAACATCCCCAGTGAGACGAGACGGAGCTGATTGAGAAAGTGCATGCTGTTGCCAAATAGACATTTCTACACTTACATTTGACCTTGTAGTGGTATAGATCTCAAAACGAACATTCACAGAATGCTTTGCAGCCAATAAAATTGAAATCCTGAAATGTATTGTGCCCGAAACACAGAAGTCACAAGATTAAGAGAAGGTGTGTGCCAAAAACAAGCTAGAGCCCTAGTCATTTTTACATGTAAATCAATGAATGGGCCTTTTGAGGGGTATACATACATCACCAAGCCCTTGAAAGTGCATTATAAAAATCATTTTTAAAGGGTTGATTGATTAGGATTTCACTTTTTTAAATTTTAGCTGGTGTGTAATGTTGCTGTTTGAGCATTTTAAAGTTATATTCCTCAAATTTCCATTACAGAAATCGCTTTTTAAGGACTACAATAAACGGTTTCTTCACGGGTTAGTAGCATCACTAATCCTAAAATTTACATAGCTAAACCCTGCTCCCAAAAACATGATTTATAGATTATCATGACAGAATAATGTTAATCAATGACTTAGATAGGTAACTCCACATAAATGCATAAATTCGTCAACTAACCATTCGGAAAGTTCCTATTGCAATCTACAGTACATGTTGTCACTTCTTCTTGCGTCTCTCCATCTTTGTCCAAATCTGGTTTGAGCATAAAAGCCTGAAGGTTTTTTTTTTTTTTTTTTTTTTTTTTTTTTACATTTTCAGTGTGTGTCTGTGTGAAGAGTGTGAGCTGCTAACACACACAAGCTGTTGAAGCCATAGACAGTAAAAAAAAAAAAAAAATGGACACAGCTTCCCCATAGACTTCAACAGAGAAAAGTGAAATCAATTAGAAGCACTCACTTCCTGATGGCCAAACATCAGTTCGCTCCCTGATTGGCCAGTCCTCTACTGTGCAACAGAGAGTCTCGAGTTATGATGCAATCGTTAGCCTATTTTTACAAAAAACTGCTTCTACGGGGACATAAGATACAAGTTAAGGGAGCCTTTTATACATTGTCGTGTTTCTTTAGAAATAAACAATGGACAAATGGAGTGTTTAAACGACTCAGATGGAAAGTTATTCACTGTCAAAGTGACGCCAAAATTAATGGGAGTCAATGGAATGCTAACAGCAAGTGAAGGCTTGTTAGCCAATGGCGGTCCCTGTGGAGACTTCAGTTGGCTGGTGGATAACCCACTTGGTTGAAGCTCCGCCCTCTGTGCCGGGAGCAGCAGCTAATTTGCATTTAAAGGGACACACAAAAACGTGGCGATTTTGCTCAAAATGAACCGTTATCATGTAGAAAACAGTGTACAGATTCTCCCAAAGATGTGTTTTTTTTTTTTTTTTTTTTAAAAAAAGCATTATATTACGGGTTCAGAACATTGTGACGTAAGAAAATACTGAATTTTTTGTTTATTTTTGTATGAACGATATGTTAAAGTGCCTTTAACACAACAGTAGCAAAAGAATCTGGAGATTTGCATATTTTGTAGTATAAATTTACAGAAAAAAATGAATAGCACTTTTGAGCGTTTGATTGTGGAATCAGAATGATGTGAGGGTGAGAAAGTACTGACATTTTCAAGAGAATGATTGCATTAATGTTCTTTAACACAGTATAGATACAACAGGAATGGCGATTGTGTGACAAAAACAAATAAGCTAGAGAGGTGCACATTTTACAGAGTATAGTTTTACACAAAAGCAATGAATAGCTCTTTGTAAGTGATTTCAGTAAGATAAAGCACTTGATGGGTTGGTCAAAATGAATGGCTTTTGTGTGGAAAACAGCAGTAAGATTCTCCTATTGTGGGTTCGGAATGATTTGACAGTGAAACTGTCTGTTTCTGTCTGTTTTTACTTCATTTTTGAGTGAATGATCTCTTTAATGTGAAGTAATCAGCAGTTACGAAACAAGCTGGAGAGGTGCATATTTTTGTTATAAAATAACAGCACTTTTGAGCATCAATTGTATGGAAAACACTGACTATTCTCCTATTTTGAGTTCAGTACAGTGTGACAGATTAGAAAATATGTAATTTTAGTGCATTTATGTGTGAACAATCCCTTTAATGTGCCTTTTATTCAGCAGTTACAAGAGAAGGAGCGGTTGTGTAGCAAACACAAGCAGATACAGCTATAGGTTAAATGATCGTGAGGCCTGGTGATGGTATCTCCCATTGGGGCTCTATTGTGTAAAGGGTGAGAAACACGAGCTTGCCTTGGGAGGAAAACTACCATCCTTAAATTCTGACACCGACAGATTCACTGAATGATTCATTATTGGGGCTCAGAGGAATTTCGGTCTGCTTTTGCATTTTTAAAATCTTCAATCTGCTGTGAGCTGTAAAAAGCCCACACTTAACAATGGATTGATCCCTTCTGCTTGAGCAGCCCTCTAACATTTCAGTGATTGATCAGAGGCTAACCTTCCATCATTCATACTGCAGCCTGCGTGATAATGCAAACTAAACACACATACATGATTAATAATTAAGATGGAGCATTAAAATGCCTCCCTAGGGAAGCATTTATCAGCACTTCTCGCCGATCACGGTGACATTTCTCCTCTTATTGGTTTGGTTCCGACAAGTCAACTGGACAAAATGGCTCAGCTGGAATCATATATTTCGCAGCAAATTGATTTAATGCAAAGAGCTCATGTGTGTGTTAATGCCCGGATACTATCCATAGATCTTTTAAAAAGGCTAAATGGAGTTTTATACTGTTTAGTTAGAGAACATCTACAGCTTTTGTAAGAACAGCTTTTGTTGCTGCACTATTTGTACAGTAATAAGGCACAAGGCAATTTCCGTGAATAGGTTGTTTTTAAAAGCATTACAGGCACAAATATTATATAAAAAAAGAAATATGATAAGATGTGTGAAATAAACTGTTATTTATGATAAAAAAAAAATGTATCTGGATTGGGCCAGTCCAACCTTGACTATAACATACAGTGCCCAAATTTCACATTATATTATTTACCAAAACATTTTATTTAGATTTGTTTAGATTTTGTGTGTAATCCTGTTACTTCATCATTTCCTAAAACTGTGGCAAAATCACACAATATTACAGTTATATCCTCATTCAGGTTTACAGTAACTGGTTCTATTTTTTTGTTGTTTATGTTTATGTTTATGTTTATTATTTTGATCCCCATTAGCTGCTACATTAAGCAGCAGCTATTCTTCCTGGGGTCACAACATTTTAACAAAAAACTTAACATCAAAGCTGTACAACAATAAAGACAGATACAGAAGTGCACACAACATCATAAATCATCAAACTCACACACACACACACACACACACACACACACACACACACACTAAACGTAACATCAGAATACAAGCTCTTAGATATGCAAAATATTACCACTCTCTGGGTACAACACAAAATATGAAACTCACATTTCAATTATTATAGCTCATTGTCCAGTCATTATTAATTATAAAAATTACAATTACTCCAAAGTAAATAAATACAGTCTCAATCTTTTGGAAAAACTAACATTGTGACTCTCTGAGACCAAAAATAATGGGAGCGAGTTCCATGCCACCACTGCTCTGTAACACGATGTCCTTTGAAGTTGATTAGTTCGACAGACAGGTAACAAGAAACGCCCTTCACTTGATTGACGAGTGGAATAAATATGAACGTCACTGAAGAAGGTCAATCTACCATAAATAATTTCAGGTGCTTTAGAAATAATTATATTTTTTAAGAATTTAATAAGAGAATAATTAATTCTACTTCTTACATGAAGCCATGCTAACTGATTATGCATATCTCTTACACTTGTTCTAAAAGAACAATTTAGAACAAGCCGACATGCTTTATTTTGTGCAATCTGTAATTTGTTTAAATTGTTCTCTGTAGTTGAAGCCCAAATAATGGAACAATAGTCTAGATGACACAAAACTATTGATTCCACTAAAGTTTTCCGTATACAAAACGGTATACATTTTCTACAATGACTGTTGTTGTTGTTAATTAAGTTGGATTGTGAAAGCCAATTACTGAAATCCTATTTAAACCTATTAAGTTGGCTTGAGAGAGCCAACTTACTGATATTTACTTAAACTTATTGTTGATTTGAGAGTAAGTCACTGGGAAAGCACGACCTGGGGTGCGTTTCCCGTACAACGACGTAGCTCACTGCTTCACAGTACAATGCATCATTGGAGAAATCAACTAGCTAGTCACGACTGTTTCCCGAAACCCACTTTCGCAAAGTATCGTCCAACCACGTTGGTTTCGCACGTGGTGGAGTAATAACTACTTTTAATGAAACTTTTTGAGATCCAATTAACGCCAGGATACCCTTTTTTCTTGTGGGACCTCGGACCAGTGGATTTATTCTTTTTCTGTTTTTGGGGACATTGTTTTCCATCCAGACTTTGGATTGCCTACCTACCCCAAAGCAGAAAAGGACTGAGTCAGGACTGTTGAGTATCTTTGTTATTTATATTTTGATTGTTTTTTTGTTTTTGTTTTTTGCTTTATTTGAGTTTTAAACAAAGAGTCTACAGATTTGTTATCCCTACATTCAAACCGAACCATTGAGAACTTTGTCAGTGCTCATACAGTTTAATAAGAAGATATTTTATACATACAGTCAACTTCACGTATACAGGAAGAAGCCATCTTTTCTATTTTTCAAAGATGGCTTCTTCCTGTATTCGTGAAGTTGACTGTGTGTATAAAATATCTTCTTATTAAACTGTATGAGCACTGACAAAGTTCTCAATGGTTCGGTTTGAATGTAGGGACCCTTATTATGCTACCGTGTTAGTGTGGGGCTATTTCAATGTATTCTCATCCTTTAACGTCATATAGAACGCTATATGCAAAAACGGCGCTATACTACGCACATGGCACCCGTTATCGTTAATATAACACGCGCTGTGAGGACTAAGTTTTGGTGTGGGGTAGGGGTGCACGATATATCGAATCAATATCGTTATCGCGATATCACGTTGCTCGATATCAATATCGAAAGTGTCGCGATATTTATGCAATATTTTGTTTATGATGCGTCTGTTCCGACATGCACCGTTGCATTTCCCCCCGAATCATTTCCTGATTCTCCTTCTCCATAAACAATATTAAATCAAGAGAGGTTTAACTTTTCATGCTACAGATTTCCCACAGTGGTCAGAAAGAACAGGAGAGACACTTTGTTTTTCTCAATATAAAGTCGCTACTCGCTCCAAAGCTAACCGCCGTCACTCTCTCACTTCTCCCTTGCTCTCCTACCACACAGTCCCACACACACACACACACACTTGCCCCGGCTCGACGCGCACAAGTAGCTTATAAACATCAGGCCACGGTCCACCTGGCAACTTCATGCGTTTTCACTGATCGGAGCTATCTGATTTATCAAAATACGATCTTCAATTCCCGCGCTATATGCAGATTTAATGGAGTGCACGTCACCGTCACGTCAACAGTTATGAGCTGCTTTTTATGATCATCAGGTAAAATAAGATCAGTTAGTTTATTTACTTTTAATGAAGATAACTGTGAAAAGCGTCTGCGACTTACTTTCACTTTGATTTGCGATAGTTTGCGCGTTGGCTTGATGAAAAGGAAATGTTCAACAGCTGCTCATCTGCGGTGATGCGTGTTGCAGTCGCGCGCGTCGTCATATCTGGCCATAACATGACAAGCCTGTAACGTTCTCATTTTTAGCGTTTTTGGAAGGAGTACATTTTACATATGTGATTTATTCAATAACGAGATGCATTTACATTTGTCCAGTTTCAACTGAAATGCGGCCCAGACCGCCTCCTGAAGTGGTTTGAGCGATTAGATTCAAATACGTCACGAATGCGTTTCACAGGGCATTTACACCTGGTCTTTTCACGATCAGATAGCTATTCGGTCAAAGAAAACGCATATAGTGGGGTTTATGTTGCATAGTGTGTTCTGTAGACTTGCTATTTATTTATTATCTTTTACAGTGTAGTGTACACAACTAACATGTCCTGTTCTGTTGACATATTATTTAGGCCTATTTATTAATGCTGTAGGCCTACCAGTCCAATATGACTGTCAGTTGAAATAAATCTTATGTTGTAAGAAAACATATTGTTTTATTTATTAATCTTTTTGATGCGTTTTCCAATAACTTTTTAAAAATATCGAAATTAATATCGATATCGCAATATTCATTATCGATATCGCAATATCACATTTTTGTCAATATCGTGCACCCCTAGTGTGGGGTAGGGTGTGCATGTCATATTCACACTAAAGGATTTATGACGTCTTGGTTTCGCGTGCTGTATTAACGATAAAGGGTCCCATGTGCGTAGTATAGCGCCGTTTTTGCATATAGCGTTCTATATGACGTTAAAGGATGAGAACGGGCTGGCTATTTTGAGCCTTGTTAGTGGTAATAACAAGCGATTTTTATTTGTCATTACTCTATGCCCTATATACTAGCGTTATACTAGCGTTATAGGCTAAACTGTTTTTATAGATAAATCTATTTACATTCGCCAATCATGAAAACAAATCTCAGATAACGCTTGACTAGGTAACAATGTGTAATTAGATCAAAGGTTCATTTTGCGCCAGAGTTCTCCTTTAACCCTATAACTGTCGGTGCAAAATAAAACAGCAATTTCAAAACAATTATAAAGAGTCTGTGTGCTAACTTTGATTATGGTTGCACTTGCGCTTATTGTTTGCAATTCAGACTTCAATTAGTTCAATTGGCTTTATGCACAGCTGCACTAGTTCCTGAACTTCAGCCAGCTCCTTGTTTCCTGTCTGCCATTATTGGCCAAATTGATTAATTCAGGTGTGTCTGATTATTGTTGCCATGACTACTGTGGTCAAGCACACCTGAACTAATCAATTTGACCAATAATGGCAGACAGGAAACAAGGAGCTGGCTGAAGTTCAGGAAGTAGTGCAGCTGGGCATAAAGCTCATTAGCAGGTCACACACAGCCTCAATCAGAAGTTCTGAAAGCTCTTAAATGTACAGTAAGGTCTGAAGAGACTCATGTGAAATCAAACAGGAGAAAAGCCAGTCAATAAAACCTTTTACAGTGCTTGTATATTGTTTTCTCTCAATGCATTTGATAATTCATACTCATAAAGTAGACCTGAAATGACATGCATTAGAAGATTATTAGTTAAAAGATTGCAAAATGCACCTGCATACTATTTTTGCACTCATGAATTTTGTCATTGAGGATTTCTGAGCAGTATTATAACCATATTCCTCTGCACAGTCACACATAGCAGAGCACAACCAAAACAATGTTCTTCCGCAAAATACAAGCAGATACATTTCAGGCTTTGTTTTCTACCCTCTTTGTATAAAAAAACACATGTACTTGCCCACTATTAGAGAAGTCTAAAAGTAAGTCTCAAAACTACATATTGCATCATTATTTCGAGTTACACATTTTAAATGAATGATATCCACTGATTTTGATCTCATCTTCTATTCTTTTTGTAGCTACTTGAGAAACACTAATGAGGTTTGTTTTTTGAAGTATAATGTTTCCCATCTTCCCTTTTGTGTTTGAAGCCTCTTTGTGTATCATTTGTATGCAGGTTGTATGCAACTATACAACTATCACCTTTTTTTAGACAAGAGGTCCAATTTAAAAAAAAAGAAAAAAACAATTAAACAGTTTGCTTCTTCTCTTAAGCACATCATTTTGGAGCACCCATGTGTTAATGTGTCATACTGATCATATATACAATGTATGTTGAGTCACACTGCACAAAAGAATCTTCTGAAAAAGAAAGCCAAAGCAAATTTATGCGTTGACATTTAATTAATAACTGTTCTTAGAGAAAAACTTTAATGTTTAATACATTTTTATATCTCACTCTGACATTAAGTTCTTGTCAAGGCAAGAATTTTTATTGTATAAATGGTAAAAAAGCTGTATTTAAATGACTTTCAGTAGATGAAGTGCATCTTGTCTTTGCCTCCAAAGAACAGACCATCTTTAGAAAAAAATTATACTTATTACAGAGAATTTAAATGCTTATATTGGAATACAGGCTTAGCCAGATTAAGGTTATTGCTTTATTTGCTTTATTTACAGGGATTTCTGTATATGGTAATGAACATATTTCAAGTAAACCAAAGAATAAAGTGTGGCATGCACATTATTTTCCTGCTAATCTAATCTGTTTGCACATGTCATTTGTTACACTCCATTTTGGTACTTTAATCCAAACATTTATCCTGATTGATATCCTTAACTACAGCAGACAAGGATAAAGGAATTAGGATATTCAAGCCAGTAACCTTTCAAATGAGACTTTTTTTTGGCTGTGCGTATAGGCCTATACTTATTCACGTGTGCACATATGTGTGTGATGCTGTCCGATATATGAGCAAATTCAGATTCAGACTGTAATATTGTTGAGCATGTACATTTAGTCAAATTGCTCTATATGAGAGAATCTTTGAAAAGGATTAACTTTAAATGGAAATGTCATGAGCCAGAAGTGGTTATACCCACCCTCACAAATGCATTTAAATACTAAATTCAGGCATGCACTTTACACAAATGAAAGATTGCCTTGTATCTTTTCTTTTCTAGTGAACTTTATTGGTGAATCAAGTTAATAATTTTTACATTTTCTGACTGTGTTCAGTTCATTGAATAATAAGATGTTTTTTATAGGCCTATATATATATATATATATATATATATATATATATATACATATATATGAAGAGTTCAGATGCAAAAGCCTCTAAATGCCATTTGAAATTTTCTTCTTTAATGATGATTTTTATCAAACTTGTATCCACAAGTTTCCTACGCCCCATGAGGCCTTGCGTCAAAAGTGGGCGCGACTTCCGGTTGGAAGTAAACAAAGCGCGACTTGACATGCTTGATACTCGTTCATTCAACAGTTGACAGTCATTCAAGTTATAGCGATCCAAACTAGCTAACGATGTGGGAACACAACCTCAACGAAATTAAAAAGGGTGAAATAAAAGTGCCTTTACCCTCCGCAGTGTATTATAATAACATTATTAATAATCAATACTCATCAAGGCATGGTGACAGACAGTTGTGTGAGCTGACAAACAATTAAAATAAAAAATACACACTTAGTCATTGTGCTTTGGAGTTTATTCAAAATTATAAATGAATGTGCTACTGGAATACATTAACTGGCACATTTGGTATTCTGTCAACACAGGCTTTGATCCTGAGTTTAGGTGTAACATCAGTAGCGAACAGCCAATCACATGCTGAGAGAGTTTATAGAATATTAAGAATTTAAACAAATGTACACAGGAAGATTCGACGTCTTTTGGGAGGTGATGGAAACTACAGTCGTTCGCAGGATCAGAGACGGGCTCTGGCAGGATCACTTCGTTTTCAGCTTGTGTTCAAAACAATCACGTTTAAGCCACTGAACTAGTTTAATCCGGTTATACATACAACCGCGAACAGCACATGTTGTCCCTGAGCTCCGTAACGGCATCTCTCATAAAGATTTGCGTCTTTAAATAGTAAAATAATTCTCCGAAAAACAGCTAGCCTCTTTGCTAACTAACACACAAAATACCATTGGAATGCTACTTCCGCCGCGTCACCGGAAGTTTCACCCACTTTATTTTTTACAGGAGCGCCCCTCGGAAACTTGTGGATATTTAAGTTCAGTGATTTCACTTAAATGGCAATGATAACCTATTAATTGTTATTTAAGTGAAATTACTGAACTTAAATATACAAGTTTGATAAAAATCATCATTAAAGAAGAAATTTTCAAATGGCATTTAGAGGCTTTTGCATCTGAACTCTTCATATATATATATATATATAGTTTTGTTCTGCCTTAATAAATTCTTTTTATCAACACTTGATTGTGGTTACGTTTCATAAAAAAGCAACATTTTTAGCATAAAGCTGAGAAAAACATGTTTTTGTTACAAAATAACAAACAAATGCTGATCGCATTCAGAACGATAATCAAAACAGATGGAGATCGATTCCATCAATGCTCGAACATTTTCTTTAGCTCATCCTGGGTTAACAATTCATCCACTAGGCCTAAAATTAGGCAGTTTTGATTTATGCCATTTAATGTTGATGATTGGGCTATTTTACACATGCATACATAAGATCACATGTTTATATGCTTCTTCTTGTCATGTGTTTTGATACAACGCATTCTCACCCCAAGGCGTCACCTTTGACCATGCTTCAATATTTGACGTTTTAGGCGCCCTTTAGCGTCACTTATATGATGCGATCCTACGGCGTCATCTAACTGACGCTAAAGGAAAGCGTCAGTTAGAGAACGCGGTTAGGTTTAGGTGTGGGGTGGGGGTAGGGTACACGCGATCCTAGGGCATCATCTAACTGACGCTAAAGGGTGCTTCCCAAGGCGTCAGTTAGGTGACACCTTGGGAGTGAGAATGGGCTGAGATCCCAGCACACAGCATTGTTTTGGATGTTCGATATAAGTTCCATTTTAATATAAGCTGAACAATCAGGTTGTGAACATATCCCTGTGCCTTTCAGTATCTTAAGGTTTGGTGTTAAAATGCCAATGTGAATGTTAAGCGGACCAGGACTATGTTTTTTTTATTTATTTATTTATTTTTGGTCCAGACCAAACAAACCAAGCCAACCGAATTACAAGTGTGAACCCCCTAAAGGTAACCAATAAATTTGGACCAAATCAAACCCAGGAATGGACCCTTCGCTTCTTATCCCAGTCTTTAGTCCATTAGTGCGTAGAGATCTCTGAGTGTTTGGAGAACAAAACAAGACCCAAACCTGTCCACCGCATCAACACTGGAGAGAAAAATCACATCAGTCAGTGTGCAATTGAATTTGAGTGCAATGACTCAGACCTTGTTCACTGCAGGTTATTTGTTAGATTCTCAAATAGATTAAATTTGTTAATGGTCTGCAGGTTCTGCGTACCGCCAGTAGAGCAGAAAGTGTGGCAATAGGTTTAACTATGACAAATGAGGGAAATAAGGAGGCAATGAAACTCATCTAAAACCATGATAGTTTAACCATTTGTTTGCAACATAACACAGAGTTTTCTTCATAATTTACACATAAGTTGGTTCAGTTGGACATCTGATTCAGATCAGTGCACGTAGCTGTTAACAAGAGGTAAAAACTATATAAATACCGTTCGTTTTCTCACACAAACCGCTCGTTTCGTGTCTTAGGCCATCAGTGTGTACTTACATTCACGAGTCATTTAATCATGTTTAATTTGGACTTCTCTGTGCATGCTCTTTGAGGTGGACCCCCTAAAACTCCATTATATGACTGACAACTGTTTGACCGAAAAATGTAAAAATTGAAAATACTGGAAACAAAGACAGCTACATCTTGGATGCCCTTGAGGTAAGCTAAAACATATCAAAAATTAATTTCAAAGTGAACTATCTGTTAGACTAGTAAGTTCAGTGAGTGATGGTTCATTTATGTTGTTAAAGGGTTATTAATTTAGTTCATTTATCTAAACAGCTGCTCTTGAGAACAAATGTCATCATCCAGTTTAGTTCAGTTCTCATATAATGGCTGACTACATCATGCGTCATGCGTCATGTCTAGGCGCATGCCATCTGATCTAGATATGACCCGGATCCGGCAGACCGGCAGCGTTGTGGTTGTTTCAGGCACAGGTCCACCATCTGACCTGGATACGGTATATTATCATACATTAGAACAGCAAAATAGGGGATGAAAAAGGGCTTTTCTTTAGTTGTTCACATTACAGGCTTTTGGTCCAAATCTAAGTCTATGTATTTTGGTGCACATTCATCTGACCCAGCCAAATTAGGCAGATACCAACATGGACAGGCTGCGTGATATGCCATTATCCATGTCACCACTTGATGCCCAATTGTAAAATCAGGGTCTTGAATCAAAACCAGTTTGAGAACCACCTATGATACATTTGTATCCACAGCAGGGAAGATTACATTCTAAATTATCCTTTCAACCACTACATTACAGTGGCAGAGTTTCGGGATTTGACACAAACAAATGCCGGTTACAGATAAGACTCATAGAAAAACCTATCAACCATCTCTTAGGGGTTTAAATGGGGACCATGAATATATGGTATTTACGCAGAAGAAAGGGATGTTTTGGGCTTTCAAAACAGCAGAGGCTGAGGGGCAGAATGATGTCCTCAGCAAGTACATTTATAACTAATTAAGCAACTAATTATAACGAATTGCTCCTATTATAATCAATGAATCTGTCTACACTTCAAGATCCCAATTGTGGTGCCTCACAACAGGATTCATTCAGTTAAAAACTCAGTTTCTATTTCGGTCAAGCAACATAGCTACACCAGTCATTTTCCTTTTCCCACCAAACATGTTCTATACATATATCATTTCGAGACTCTAAACCATGTTTGAATTCACTTCTGTGTATTTATTTTACCATGATATATTGGTGAAATATTTTCAAATTCTCTCCACATTACTGTTGTTATAAATAAATTGTTAGTGCACTTTGCGATCCCAAATGCATGTTAAACCAGCAAGGCTTGCAGAGATTGAGCCCGTGAGAAGCAACATTTACTGTGAAACAAACAACACAAAAAAGATTTTTGCATCTCAGGTTTCCAATTTCAGCCAAATCAACTATCACTTTAAATGACATGATGTGACCCACCCCACCATGTAAGTGGTGAAACATGTGAACTACTACAGATAAACAAATGAATACATTTGTCATTCTCAAATGAGCTATTGCATACAATAAATAACTTAAATGGACACAAAAAGGGTTTGAAGGGTCTTTCATGTTTGGATTGAACTAGTGACCTGCGTCTTACTCCCAGTTCATCCTCACAACTGTGTAAACTGCAGCTGTTCTTGTCAACACACCATAAAAAAACATACACAGTGGTAGCGGGAGAAATTGAAATGCCACTCACGACTGGTGTGGGGAGACTCAGGCTTTCATCCAGCACTGTGCTGTCTGCTGAACTGGTGACAATGAGCAACAAAGATGCCTCATTTTGAAATAATTTGACTATTTCAGAATGAGGCACAAACAGTCATGTACAATGTAAAATGAAGTAAACTGAGAGAAATTTTCAAATAAGACTTAAAGTTTGTTTCTCTGTTTTTGGTTGTAAAAGAGCTAGGTCAAATAAATACGATTAGAATTTAAATACAAAATGAAATATATGCTGTCCCTAATAGGTATATAGAAATACCACAGAAATACAATATGATGATACACATCCAACTTTTTTTCTCAAATGTTGGATTCACTTAAGACTATGTTTACTTGAATCCTCTGACAGAACTGTGCGATTATTTGTCTGTTCAAGCAGAATAAAAGAAAAATAACAAAGTTCTGTACTCACATACTGTGACCACCCACCAGAAAGTGCAAAAGACAGGGAAAATGTACAAATAAAGTTATATTTTGCAACATCTTGAGCTTGAGTTGTTTAAAAAACACCTGGCAGTTGCAAATGTATTGTGAATTGCAAATGTAAAACCGTGTAACCACGATTGAGATTAACCAAAATGTACTTGGGCTTTTTTTTTTAATTATTGTGTCCACACTGAAAAAAAAAAAAAGATTTTTGCTGCTTGTTCAAATTGCTTAATTAAAATGAACTTTAGCAACACAATTGCTATACATTTTGTCCAAACTTAATTAGCTTAAATACAGTATATGTAAAATTTACTCAATCCGTTTGTGTTGGATTACATGAATGATTTGTGTTGCAATAACTGAAACTGGGTGGTGCTTGTTAGTACCCAGCATGCTTTGCATATGTTGAAATATAAATCTAAATGTTGAAATTAAGTCATTTTATGTGTTTTTTGAGAAAATGAGAAAAGAGGAAGACTTGATAGTGCATAGTGTTTAATGTTCAATTACATTGAAATTATTAGAACAATTTAAATTACAGTTGGTTACCATTGTGAAGAAAAGTGGAGTATTTGGTTCAGTGATTCAGTGATACTTACAGTTAATGCCTTGGTTGATGAAGCATGCAAATCTTATCATTTAAGATGCAAAAAAGTGTTACTGGAATCAAATAGTTGGCTATAATCTAAAAATTGATTGGTGTGACAATGAAATAAACTATTTCATTGGGTGAATGGGTACAACTAGAATACCTGAATCATATCAGTTGGTCTAAAACATTGCAAACTAGTTGGGCTGACACTATTAAATTAAGCTGTGCAACCACAGTACATAAGTTGAATCAACCGTAATAAATCAAGTTGACCCAACGTAAGTACATTAAATTGGAATAACAGAATTGCATAATGCTTAAATGAAGCAAGTTAATATGTCAAAATCCTTTCCATTATTTTTTTCCTTTCCATGATTTTCATTTAAAGAGTTATTTTTATTTGAGTGCATTATATCTCATCCACCTCTAGGCTTAAATAGAAACTGAGGTAAACTGAGAAAAATTTCCAAAAATTACATTCAGTGGCTTTAGTATTATATATATATATATAAATAATTATAATATAATAATAATAATAATCAAAACACTCTCATCATGAGCAGAAAATAAGGTTAACTTTTTCAAAGTTTTGTTAGTCTTTCCTTGCCATTTTCTCAATTATAAAATTGTTTTTCAATAAATGTTCTTTACATGCTGATTAATAATGCTAAATGTAGTTCAAAAAGCCTTGTCAGAAATGTCATATGTGAGAAATGTGTTTTCTTCTTCTTCGTTTTCTGCAAAGTTTAGTAAAATCTATTTTGCGGATCACTGAGTTTCTGCTACTGTTGTTAAAATAACTGCATCATCTGCAGCTCTTGTAGTGCTTTTCATCTTTAGTGGGAGAGAGAAACAATGTGCACGGAAAGGGCTTGAATGAAGCTCGTTTGGCTCTAGATAAATATTAGAGGACAGCGTTGAAAGATCATCACCATAAATGACCCTCATGAGCATTGCGGTGTGTACCACTCCATTGTTTTGATGCGCCGTTAACTTTAAACTGTGAACAGTAAAATGGTGCTACCGTGATCATTACGTCTCATGGTTTACCAGGGTCTGGAACCAGACCGTGGTCTGCTATTTAACGACCCCTGCCCTACATCATGGTTTTGTGATATTAAATAGTAGTTCAAGATCTCTGGAAGTCAGTAAGGTTCAGAACAAGTATGATATTACTAGATGTATGCAGAAACATAAACAAACCAGAAACAAATCTTAATCTTTAGAGCTCCTGATTTGATATGTGTGACATGCTGTTTGAACCTGGACTCTGTGGAGAGTCTAAAATCATCACACTGGAGAAATCATGTGCACCACAGCAGGTGTCTGCAGCCTCTTTATTTTCTCAGTAAATGGGCCAGGGTGTTGTAGCTCATCCAAGAACAGATTTTCACCCAATTTTAGGCTTGAGAAACTCTGACACAGGCCAATTCTTGTAAAAACCTGGGACAGTGGGACTAAATTAAATGTGCTGTAAGTACACTTCCGAACTTATCCAAAAATCCAGCCCTCCAAAAACATGATTGGCTTAAACAGCACAGGCCACTCCTTTATGTGTAAAAAAGAGTATTTATTTTTATTTTATTTTTTTATTTTATTAAGTGCTCATTTGACCGCTCTCCAGCAAAAAATAAGTATTTAAGAGTTGGAGAGAACACAGAGGTTTATATCACAACATCTACAAGGATGGCATGACTGTACAAAATAATGAAAAGTGAAATAGTGTGCACATCCCACCTTCTTGCAGGTGCAGGAAAAGAAGAACTTATGAAGTAAAAGAAAATGTAATGTCCAAAACACTGCTTTATGCTCCAATATTTGATAAAAAAAAGCAGCATTTCGACCCCACTGGGTCTTCTCTTTTCCCTGAAGAAGACCCAGTGGGGTCGAAATGTTGCTTTTTTTATTATCATCATCAACCTTTATTTACAGACTCTTGGTCCATTCAGAAGACAAAGACAATACATGCAACAATACATAAATCAGAAAACATACACAAAGACACACCCACAAAAAAAAAAAAAATAAATAAATAATAATAATAGTACAAAGATAAAAAAGATTTTAAAAAGGCTAAAAATACAACATTTCTATAAGAGACACTTATACCAGCATTTCCATATTGATGATTGGTATCGTATGGCACTAAATCTCGGATTTACTAGCAGCATCACAATGCTGTTCTGTGAGTCATTCAGACGACAAATGAATTTGTATTGTACACCTATTACTTTAATTTGTACACCTATTAAAGGAGAAGTTCGGTATTTTATAAATAAAGCCCAGTTTTAAGATCGTTTCTGATGAAATAGAATGGTTAAGTTTGTTTTTTAGACAGATACTGCTGTCCCGAGATTTTCTGAAGTTTCTGTGGTTGCACCCCCCACCTTCACAATGGTATAGGTGCACAGGAACAATCCTTTATAAAACGCATAAAACTTTAGTTTACAAAAACGTGAAACTCACCGAGTGGTCTGCAGTGTTCACTGATATACTCACACAAAAATCGCTGCAAAAGATGCTTTCCAACAGGTTTTATCGTAGTTTTTGTACAACTCCATTGACTTGTATTGTATGTTCTGTGATGTACGGTATTACTCCGCCGCCGTAAATGGAAATGGGGTTGTTTGTATTCTTTCTGTAGTTTTATGCAGTTGTGGTATCATAGGCTACACTAAGTGGTTTGCTTGCAATTGGCAAAGGTCATTATCGCCACCAACTGGGCTGGAGTGTCAAGCTCTCAACGGAAGAATGTACGATTGTGAGGCATTCAGAAAAATAGGTTTACAGTTATACAACGAATGGTAAAACACCTGTTGGAAAGCATCTTTTGCAGCGATTTTTGTGTGAGAATATCAGTGAACACCCCAGACCACTCGTTGAGTTCCACGTCTTTGTAAACTAAAGTTTTATGCATTTTATGAAGGATTGTTCCTGTGCACCTATGTTACCATTGTAGAGGTGTGGGGGTGCTAAAAGACGTCATACAACTGACGCTTTTGACCATATGTCAACATCTGCCGTTTTAGGGTACCCTTAAACATCGGTTAGATGACGTTATCTAATCCTAACCCTTCCCCCAGACCTAAACCTACCGCGTCACCTAACTGACGTTAAAGGTAAAGCGTCAGTTGGATGACGCCCCAGGATCGTCATCTAACTGACGTTAAAGGGTACCCTAAAACGGCGGATGTTGACGTATGGTCAAAAGCGTCAGTTGAACGACGTCTTGGGATGAGACTGTGTTAACCACAGAATCCGAAAATTCTCGGGACAGCAGCATTTGTCTATCTTAACCATTCTATTTCATCAGAAACGATCTTAAAACAAGGTAAAATACCGAACTTGTCCTTTAAATATGGGAGCATAAAGCAGTGTTGTGGACATTACATTTTCTTTTCCTTAAGAACTGTACAATCACAGAAAACTCAACATTCATCTGCAGTCTAGGGTCAGGTTCTTTCCACACCTCTATTTTAATGGTCGAGTCTCAAGGGTATTAAAAGTTAGAGAGAGGTATTGATATTCCACAAAATTATATGAATATTTTATTCTTTGAAAGCTTTGGAATTATGTAAATACTCTCTCTGGCCAAACGTAGAAATGCATAGGTCGAGAGAATGAAATGGATAAGAGATGGAAAGTCATCTTTCTCTCTCCTAGTCAACATTCTGTGACCTTTCTTTTCTCGCCTAGGGTTATTCCCATATTGATCTTCTCAGATCACCCCAGATTAATGGCTGTTATCAACTTCTAATGCTTAATACCATCTAAGCTCACTATCCTCTGTGTTTGTTTTCAGTCCTTATATATTTACTATAGCGCTCACGCATTCAGCGTGGCCTTAACCCACCCAGTGCACTCCATCCTGACCGAGACCAGCAGTGAAATGACAGGTGACCAGATTCTGCTCAGTCCTGTTTAAAGAATAAAAGTCAATTCAATCTTTTGAGTTTCAGATACCAGTTGTTATTATTATTACTAGCTTGAGGTGTAAGTGGATTTGATTTGATTACATTTATTTTGACTTGATTAGAGTGGCTTCATGCACCTCTTATTTTGAGTGGAAGTGGTGGTCAGAGGTCCCTTGCCCCAGGCAAAATGACCAAAAACCATACATGCAACATTATTCATATTATGTTGACATATTTTGTAGTACTATATTTAGGAATTTTAAATAGATATTAAATTTGAATAAGCAATCATAATAATGAATAATATGAATGATTAGTTAATAACTAGTGACTATGGCTTGCTAATCACATTATCATTTTATATTTTGCACTGAAAAAATCTTGGCTCAAAAATCTAAAGGAGACACAAGTCCCTGCAAATGGACATGACATTTATGGGGAAAGATGACATTAATATAGCCAAAATCATACATATTATCATAGGTTCAGTATTCTGATTATTAAAACAGAATTGCAATAATGATTTACACAACCATAAAAAAAAGCTTTTAATGTTTTTAAATAAATGTCTTTTTGACCAAAGCTGCTCTATCAATAATATCGTGATAAATTATTACAAATTAGAGGAAACTGGAAATATTTATTATTATTAATGATTATGTTTATATTAATTTTTTTTGCTGTTTAATATTTTGAGGAAAACATTATCAAGATTCTTTGTTAAATAAAAATGTCAAAAGAACTTGTTTTAGCCTACATTCCCTGATGAAGGGAATGATACATGTTATCGATGACTAACACTAAGGGTCGTACTTGGGAGCCCTAATACTGCAGAACTACTGCAGAACCGGGGATTGAATCACCAACCTTCCGGTTTGTAGACTTGAACTACATGAACCACTGAGCCACTGCCACCCCTAAGATGAGACAAAGAACACTACATAGACCATATACCTTCCAGGAAATACCACACCTCCCTGTGGTGGGTCCTACCTGATAAAGGGAGGAAATACTATAAATGCAGCAACTGGCGGCAGAGGTACTCAATTTTTTTTTTCTTTAAACCTTTAAAAAAAATTGCAGCCAAAAAAACTGAAAGATTTTTTTTTTATATATATATTTAAAAAAAGTGCAATGAAAAACAATAGTTTCATTTTGTAATGTAATTATAACAGTAAGAGATAATGATAGTACAGAGCTTAACTTTAAATAAAAAAAATAAAAAAACATTTAAATAAACAAAAACATTTAATATTTCAGTGATGGTTTGGATAAACAATATATAAAAGCGCAGATATATAATTGCTTTTGACAGCGCATCGTCAAAAGCTTAGCTTCTTGTTTGTCTGTGTGCGTTCACAATAGCAGCTTGTGATTTGGTCCGCTGAAGAGGTGCTTTTCTATGGCAAGCAACTTCTATGTTGGGCTTATTCCAAGGTGACAATTCAATGGTCTGAAGAAGAACGATTCAGTGTGACCGCTTTATTAAGGCAGAGCGCTAACCGCTATTCACACACTTGAATGCCGTTGCAACGGCTGTTTTTTTTTTTTTTTTTTTTTTTACGCAGGAATTCCACTGGACGCAGTGTGTAAGACGAGGAACAAGAGGTTTGTGTGGATTGACCTGGTGAAAACTCTCTCGTTGTTGCCCTCAGTGCTAACCTTGTGCATTGCAGAAGGACCAGTGCAGGGAGTGGCTGAATTGACACTTTCTCTAAGAGAGTTGCGATCACAACATTGCCAAGGTCATGTTATTACAGTGAAGACTTGAGCCATCCGCAAAAACTTTCTCAGCATGGGAACTACCCAAACATGCCCTCTCATGTGATAGTGGCCGTCGAGAACTAGATCGACTGCACCAAGAAACACACAGGCAGAAAGGCAACTTTAAAACGACACCCTTAGTCAATGTTTTGCTTTTTAAGAGAGGAAATTGCTCTTTTATGCTGACGCATCCAGGGGAAAACTCTCTCTGCACTTAGGCCTATCTGTGCCGCTGCGGGAGAGCCCGCTGTGATACGAATGAGTGGATGCACGCCAGCTCATTTTATACCTGCATGTCCAGGAGAGTGGCGTTAATTTCTTCTGATTTCCTCTTGGGTAGAACACTTTCCAAATGTCAGTCTGCTGTGAGCTTTCAGCTAAATGAAATGCCTTCTTTTTTGTATCCAATAAATTCTCAGCCAAATAAACAAGCCACACCCTCTATTTCTCTCATCCACTATTCTGTTTCACTCTGAAAATGTGTCGCAATACTGTAGTAAAGTCAGTCGCAACTTTTGGTTCATGCAAACTTTGTTACTTTTCGGTACTATAGTATTAAAGAAATTAAACTTTACTGAACTATTAGCACGCTATCGAAAGTCTCCAAGCCTCTTAGTGAGGCTGTTACCTACAGTAAATAACACAGTGACTACGTTTACATGCAGCCAATTTTTCGGGTTATGGTCGGGTTAAGGTTACTATTTGGGTTTATGAAACATTAGGAATAACCCGTTTACATGCGTGAGCAGAGAGAGTTTCTCCTGTATACATGGAATTGCAATATCCCAATGTAAACGGCGACGCGCAGTTAGCGTCTAGATGTACAGACAACCTTAAGACGCTATGTGCGTCATTTCCAAATTCTTCTTCCTGTATCCAAAGACAACAACAACAGCAGCAGGCGGACAATGAATATTCGGGGCAGATAGCAAACGCCTTTGTTTGCGCTTTGATGCTGGTAACGTTACTGACCTCACTCCAAAAGTATGCTGTGCTGTGTCTCGCCTGGTCTTGCCATGTTTACTTCCGGTATACTGCACGCAGATTTGTGTATGCGCCTGTAGTTTCTGTACTCAAAAGACCAAGATTCCTTGAGAATAGAACATGCGCAGAACACAAATCACTATGGGGATATGCCGATACGCATTTACATGACCAAAAATTCGGGTTAGAAAAGGGGTACCCCAGGTATAATATCCCGGTTTTTAAAATCCGGGATACGAGCATATTCGGCTTTTTGCCGGTGTTTACAAACAAGAGGTGATCGTGCGTTTTGTGTGGTGGCTCCAAGGCTCTGGAATTCTCTTCCATTAGTCTTGAGAGCTTTGGACTCTGTAGAAAATTTTAGTAAACACCTTAAAACACATCTTTTTAGACAAGCTTTTAACTAGCTATATGGTGGTGTTGTAATGTGTGTTGTGGTTTTTATTTCTTTTATTATTTGTTTTTTACTGTAAAGCACTTTGTGACCCTTCATGTCTGTGAAAAGTGCTATATAAATAAAGTTTACTTACTTACTTTACATGGCCGTTCGTGACCATGTTATTGCTAATATCCTGGTTTTGAACAGATTATTGGCTGCATGTAAGCGTAGTCATTGAATACCAGCCAGAAAATATGTGGAGCAGAGCAGGTTTTGGAGGATGGTGTTCAAGAAACTCAATGACCACAGCTCTGTTTATCAGTGTTTACTCACTATAATGATTTTGATTATGTCCTTTGGCCAGAGGAGTCCATGTCCTCTGGCCTCCGACTGAGCCTGGTTTCTCCCAAGTTTTTTTTTTTCTTCATTCTGCCACCTGATGGAGTTTTGGTTCCTTGCCTTGCCACTGTCACCTTTTTCACTGTCACCTCTGTTGCCATTGGCTTTTGGCTTACTTATCTGGACACACACACACACACACACACACACACACACAGGATTGCTTTCGCAATGCTTTGATGTCATGCGTTGATCGAACTGTGAGAAGTCGAACCATCTCGAACAAGCCTGGTGTGTTTGTCTTTGGCGCTGCCAAAGGCAACATGAAATGTATACAGTGATGTAAGACCTGATTCTGTGGTGGCTCTCTAGCCAACAAACTTGGCTAGCCAACCAACTCGTTATTCGAACCAACTCCGAACTGGCAATAGCTCTGGCTCTGCACTAGCACACAGTTCATGCTGTTGGAAAAGGGGTATACGATGCAAGGTGGAGGTGTCGTGGATTGAACTTTTTGTTTTAGCACATCCCACAGTTGCTCAATTACAAAGAATTAAGATCTGGGGGGACCTCTTCTAAAACAGTAGACGGTGCTAAACTAGGTGATTAATTTAGCGCTAGTCTCCCAGGAGAAGCCCACTTGCCTTTGCATACAGCTGTGGACAATGACCGGTGAACAGGTGTTTACTGTATCTTACTGTATCTATAATTAACCTTTTTGAGGTTTTCTTTAGCAAAATGTTATTCCATATCTAGACATATTCATATTAGATTTAATCTAATTTAATTACATCCTATTTCTGTTAATTTATGGTTTATTGTTCAGCATAAATAATGAGTTTGTACACTCTAGATAAAAAGTTAAATTACTCACCCTCATGCCATCAAATTGATGGATTTCAGTGGCAATACCAACAATGCTGAAATGAATCTGCAGCAGTCAGGTGGTACAGGTTAGTACTTTTTAAGGTGTTTTTTGTTCATTATTATTGTAATGTCATGTGCTTTGAGACGTGAGGTAATTTTACTGCTTTTGTTTGCTCCCTGCTGTACGCAGTCATGTTTTTTGAAGGAGGGGTGGCTTTGGAGATGCTCTGAATGAGATCTTATACTTACAAAAGCTTATGAAAATTGCCTACCCTACCTTTATCAGATGATTGTTTTTCAGTAGGCCCACCATTCCTTTTGGTTGTCTTTGTGGCCAAAAATTACTCATTGGGAAATAATATTCTTAGTTATGAATAGGCTACCTTGCATGAATTGCATTTTTTTAAACTCCATGTAGCCTATACATTTTTGAAAACGTTTAGGTTATCATTTAAAATTTAGGATTTCATTTAAAGTAATCAAAACCGTACTTTACATAAGACCAAAGGTCTAAGGTCATAAAAATCCAAAGGTTCTATGGCAGGGATGGGCAACTTCGGTCCTGCAGGCCACTATCCCTAATCAAACTCACTTGAACAAGCTAATCAGTGTGATCAGGATTTCTAAACTTGTCCATCCCTGTTGTACAGGGACACTCAAAAACCATGTGAACTCAAAAATCTAACAGTCAAAGGTGTCTGTCTGAGCATAGATCAGTTTTGTAAATATTTTTTTTTTAAGGCAAACCTGGCAGACCACCAAAAACTGTGAGATGTGGCAAAGGTGTCCTTCTAAATTTGTATGACTGCAGTGGTGGTGCTTTATAGGGGATGTTGTTTGTGAACAGCTAAACCACACTAATGAGAAAAAGAACCCTACAACAAATGTACAAATGTCAATATGTCAGAGACGTGGCTCACAATCTCCCAGCTTCCTGTCTAGGTCATGTACAATAATGGTCAATGTTTAGAATAATTTGGAAAAATCCTTCTAATATGCTGATTTGGTGCACAATTTTTTTCCGTTATTATTGGTGATCAATAATAAGATTATTATGATTATTAAAGGGGTCATGAACTGGCTTTTTAAATTGTATTATATTGTTGTCTGAGGTCAAAAAATGACATTCGCTTGGTTTTTGCATTTAAAAACATCAAAATGAATAAGTAATAGGCTATTTTGTACCCTTGTTTTGAGCCTAGCTCATAAAACGCTCGATTTTTATGGGCATCTCGCATTGAAGACTTGGAAGTAAACGCCCACTGCTGTGAGTGGATACCAGTTTTGCATATTATAATGAGTTTCAACTCACTCCTCAGTTCTGGTCGGTGCACGTGGGGGGAATTGTTTTGAAAGCGTCCAATGTTGTAAAATGACAACCGGAATGATTCGCCCATACATTCGCCCAAGTTATTTAGCTATGCGTGTAATGTGCGAATCGGTGGGCGGGGCTAAACCGGACGTGTTGACGTAGGCGTTGATTTACTTCTGCGGGGGTGGTGTTTTATCCTAAAAAAAAATCAGGATTCCTTGAGCAGAGAATCATCATATTAAGAAGGAATTCTGAAGGATCAGATTAAACTGAAGAGCGGAGTAATGATGATTATTCAGTTTTGCCATCACAGGAAATATATATATATATATATATATATATATATATATATATATAAAAGACAGCAACTTCTTTATGGGAAAATACGAAATTTGCTTTTGTATAAAAACCATTGCAAATGACATTAAAACACGTCCATCACATCAAGTTTTCTTTCCTCATCTGAATTTACATCCCATTTTAAAAAATACAGAATAAGTCAAATTATTCTTTACTACATTCTCTCCTTTATCAGTACAGGAACAGCCTCCCATTGTCACCACGCACATTGTCGCAGAAGACTACAGCTGTGATCTCTCCTGTCTGCTGTTATTTTGAAAGCAGCAGGGTGACGTGTTGACGAGGAGCAGTCAAAGGAACCAGAGCTCAGTGGGATGGCAGATGTGTAGGAGTCGCTCATGCTTCCAGAACACACTTCACCTCTGGCTTCCAGTCTCACCGCCTCAGGCGCAACCTTGATTTTACCCAGGCGAGACCATAATCTTAATTTAGCTTTACTTAAGGCAGAGGCCATGCTGAGAATCTAAAAATACAAGCGACCAACAGGAGGCATCATCTTCAATATCAAGGTGTCTTTGAAGAACAGATAAAATGTTCATGATAGGCAATATGGTAAAGCAGATGAAAGCTTCTACAAACTTCAAGTTAAATCAAAGAGACATTATTCAGTTATGGTTTTGAACAAAGAAAACTACTTATCATAGATAATATGTTTACAAAAATATCTGAGTCTGAGACATACAACCAATAAAGTATAGTTTGCACTGTAGTGCAGTGCAGTCACTGTGATTTTGCCAAAACAGCCAAACATTTTCCAAACATTCTTCTCCGCAGATTTAGTCTTAACCCTATCCCTACTCCAAACCCCTATCCATAATTTACCCCTAAAATCACAGGGAAATGATATGCGAATAACACTGATGTAGAAGCACCTAACCCTGGTTGTAAGCCTAAACTTAATAAACTGTAAACTTGTACCTCAAATCTGATCAGTTGATTGGAATGTTGGGTAACAGTTTATGCATTAATTCATGCTAACTAATGCAAAGATAATCATGTGTTAATGTATGACTCATGAAGAAAAAAACAAACAAACAGCTTTTGCTGCTTAATATATTTGTGGAAACTGCTAAGGCAGCAACATAGTGTCGGCCCAGATCCGGGCCACATCTGGCACATGTGGATTCAACGCGTACCAGATGTGCGCAGCATCTTCGCCAACATGAAATGATGTTGCTGTCTGGTTGTGATATCCTACAGTTTAAAAAAGTTTGGGGTAAGTAAGTTCTAATCTAGGGAGTTAGAAATAAATTAAATACTTTTATCCCACAAGGACACATTAAATTGATCAAATGTGACCGTAAAGGCATTTATAATGTTACTAAAGATTTCTATTTCAAATACAAGCTGTTCTTTTGACATTGCTATTCATCAAATCATTCTTTCATTCATCCATTCATTCATTCATTCATTCATTCATATTAGAAGGACTTGCGAGACTCAAAACTGAAAAATATAATGTAAAGCATAAGAAATTACATGCATTAAAGTAGCTTATTGTTCTTTTTAGATTATGATAATCATATTGGCGATTTTCGGCTCAGTCGGAATATTGCATAAATCTAAATCAGCTCTTTTCCACTGTATCAGAAGCCTGAATAGTCATTGTCAAGTGTATTGTAAACAGTAATTTCATATCAAGATTGCATTCATATAGAGCCTAGATGTATACCTAGAACAATTGATAGTCACTACATAAATATCCATGACTTTGTAAGGTCCATAAATCCAACATTTAAAATGACTGGAAATGGTTAGCTAACATAACCTCGGTTCTCTCTAGAAGAGGGAATGAGTATTGCGTAAGTTTAGCTTACACTACAGGAAAGATACATCTTCTCAAGATCTTGAAGCCAAAAAATTATCCTTAATTATGTATTCATTGTCAACTCAGTGCAGTGCTAGCAGACCTAGAGCGGGCATCCTAGCGTTCTCATTGGCTGCTCTGTGGGAACTGCACAGCCTACCACCAAGCCCGATGTGACGTCACATCCGAATCGAGGGCGCTTGCGCCCTAAACGCACCCTAGCGCTCACGCTTACTAACATGCACAACTCAAGTGGAACTCGAGTGGAACGAGACATTAAAGCGTAACTAAACAATAAACCAACTTTTTTTAGTTAATGATCTGTAAGAATGGATCTTTATTAATACCAGTCATTGATTCGAGTAACTTTTTTGACATTTGTTTATAAAATGTTCTATTTCTACAATATATGGTGTGAAAACGTCTTAGTGCTGCCCTCTTCAGGTTGAACGGTGGCTACTGCAGTTGAATTTTCCTATTGGATGTTCCGCACTTCGTGACGTACACAGGTTTCAGCTCACCACGCGAGCTACGCCCTTGGCAGTATAAAAACCATCTTGTGCGAGTCAGGAATTGGAATTGTGACTATTAAAAAAGATCAGGATAGAGTGTTTTAGCATCTATTTCGTCCCCTCTATCTCCGCTGGGGTCTGCCCACTTTTTCAGCATTTTCAAATATTGCCAGTGGGTGGAGTCAGGCTCTGACCAGGGGGTTAGTTACCCTTTAAAAAGACGTCTTAAGCTCTTTAAGATGCTTTGTTTTAGCAATAATAAAATGATACGTCGCCTGATAGCGTAGCTTGCTTTGGAAGGCTGAAGGTGGCGAAGACAGCTGGCTTCCTCAGTCACTGTCCTAGCTGGCTTGTTGCTTTTTCGATGCCGGCAAGGCTTCTCAAGATCCAGCGATGCGTGCAGCTTCACTGGAGAGATGAAAATCAGAGAAACAGCCTCTGAGCCCTGCTTATATACACTAAGCTATGCCCATTCTGATGGGGCAGAGCTGGCTCTGTGATGGGCTGGGACGCGTTGAGGGCGTGAGCACCCTGGATTGGACGTGACGTCACATTGGGCTTGCTGGTTGGCTGTGCAGTTCCCGCACAGCAGCCAATGGGCGCACTAGGATGCCCGCTCTGGATCTGCTAGCTGCTGCACTGCGTTGACAATGAATACAAAATTAAGGATAATTTTTTTGGCTTCAATATCTCGAGAAGATGAATCTTTCCCGTAGCGCAAGCTAAATGTGCAGTTCTGACTCAACTCTTTTGCTTTTTGTTATTTGTCATTTATGGCTTACTCCAATCTGTTTCAGTGCAGACTTTGGGCTTTCTATGTTCATTGGCACAATAATTCCTTAGAGAATCTCATAAATTTAACTTACAATCTGTGTACCATAACGCTAAGGAAGTGTGATTTGAAACGGTTAAATGACTTCATGGAAAAAAAACAAAACAAAACAATGGCCGCTGGAACACCCAGCTTACCCCAGGGAGACTTTATCTGAAGATAATTTGGTGACTGTCAGATCTCATTCATGTGGGCAGTGTTCTCTGCAGTGTGAAACCCTTCTACTTTTGGGCACATGAAGCAAAGCTCACGGAAAAATCATGCTGTAATAGGTTTAAATCAGGGCCGTACTGGGACTGAAATTCAGCGAGTACCCTTGGTGCACGAGCAGAAGGATTTTTTGCAGTTATTTTAATTCTAATAGTGTTTTTATGGTATAAAGAGAATCAGATTATGCTGAAAACCTTCAAGAAACTTTAGGATGACACCTGCCTCCTCAGGTTGTATAAGCAAGTCACCACTGCACTGAACACAACCAGGTCAGCAAAACCTAATCTCGAACACATAAGTCACAGTATACTGCTAACTACCAGCATGTCATGTGCACAGTCAGTTGGAGTGATAAAATAGTTACAAATACTCAAAAACTACAATGCAGTCCCATAAAATAGAGATTTGTGTGTGTGTCTCAGCTTGGCTCCCTGGCTTAGCTTCCCCTGTGATGGACCCTGCCTCTGCTTACTGATGTGCAGATACATATGCATGAGAAGAACTTCATATATAAATATGACTAAGAATAAAACATTTTCTAATTCAATCTGTGCTTCAGTCAGGTTATTATCTAGTATGTGGAATTATTGGCATTTTAACCTATATGTAAATATCTGATTGATTTATTTTCCTAATATGATTGCCTACCCAGCCCTGCACACTGCCCCTGTACCTGTCACTGTTTTTATACTGGTTCCATTCTTCTCCTCCTGCTCTTCTTTCTCTTGCTGCTCTCCTTCCTCCTGCTCCTCCTCCTTCTCTCCCTCATCATCAATATGACTGCAGGGGTCATCCTCAACCTGTCCCTCTCCATCACTGACCTTAACAGCTAATATACATACAGAGATTACTTGCTTATAGAAGGGATGTTGTCTGTGTGATGACACACTGCAAACTGCTCTTTATAATATATAATATATCTCTAAACATGTGAGGGATACATGGCTATAACATGACAACAGCACATTTTTAGTACATGGCTAATAAATCAATAATTTGACACAATTACACATACAGCTAATATATGTATGTACAATTATACATACAGCTAACATACATACAGAGATTACTTGCTTATAGAAGGATGTTGTCTGTGTGATGACACACTGCAAACTGCTGTTTATATATATCTCTAAAATGTAAGGGACACATGCTATAACATGATAATAGCACATTTTTATTTCATGGCTATCTACCAAATAAATCAATAATTTGACACACAATATTGATTTAAAAATGAGTTTACTGTTTTAAAAACTATTGTATTGCTTCCGCTAAAGAAAATAGTTCTGTCTATACGGTTAGAATCCTGCGTGTCCATGGCAACGCGCGGCCTGTTATCAAGCAATAACATACCGCATTCGTGGCACGAAACTAATACAATCGTTTTTATAGCAAATACAACCGCCTCGCTCTACATTATCCCTTATATAATATATATGCCTATATTTAAATGCAAATATAAATAATTTCAGTGTATAAACGCATCACTAATTGTGCACCTGTCCTGCTGCTGGGTCCTCCTTCCTCATCTGTAACGTTACCTCCTGCCACAGCACCCTTTTCCCGGAAAAGGTCTGTTAATTTGGCGCATTTAGCTGCCTCTCGTGCCAACATTTTTTTCTTTTTCATTCTTATTTTTTCGGCCCCACCCATTTCTTTCTCTTCTTTCCTTCTTTTCAGCATTTTTAAATGTCCGTCTCTGTTGCAACTTTCATACAAATCTCCAAACTCCTTTTCGGCGCCTTAAGTTTGAGCCAATCGGATGTCAGGAAAAACGAGGATCAGTCCAAGTTAGGAGGGGCCGCTCGTATCCCCCCTCAAGATTGAAGGTATTGGTTTGGCCTAGTCTGAAACACACACACACACACACACACACACACACACACAGTTCCGCTGCAGCTGAGCGGCCGCCGCGCCGGTCGTTTAAAACGTTTCATCCAAAAAAATATATATATCATTGACCACCGGCCGGTTCGGCCCGAAATGAACCGGCCGTTTGGGATTGTTCCCGGTATTCCCGATTGCCAATCCGCCCCTGGTTTAAATTAAAAGGCCTGGCAATATAATTTTGACACATTGCACAATACTGGTTATATGGGTGATTCAAGTTATTTTTTTTTTTACATTTAAATGTGAGAAAAACTGAGGGTATTGTGTTCAGACCCTCTGTAGGAAATGGGGACAACTCTTTTAATGTTTTAAACCTGTACTTTGACATCAAACCTACACTTAAGAGTCTGGGAGTTCCTTTAGAAGGCTTAAATAGGTTTAAATATGTAATAGGTTTAAATTCAAAGGCCTGATAATTTGATTCTGACACATTGCACAATGCTGCTTATATGGGTGCTTCAAGTTCAAATCTTGCGTCATTTCTAAAACCCACCTGCCTATTTTTGTCTCTCACCTCTTGCAGTTTCCTCTCAAAAGAAGTGGCAAATAATTCCCATTCTTTAAAGAGAAAAGTAACCAGCCCTTCTGTGATTTCAAGACTAACATGACAAAAATTTTCTTAAATATATTACATTTTATTCAAGTGTCTATTTAAAGTGCAAAGTAGAGATTAAGGCCAAAGCCACTAGATAACAAGCCTGCAACCTTTATCCAAAAAAGCGTATCGACTAATTCTGGTACACATGGAAAGGACAGCGAGGCCATTACTTATGAATGGATGTCAATGGAGAGGAGGCTTCACCACATTGAATAAACCACTTTAATTAGGAAACACCTTATCATTTAAGTAATCGATAGCCTGTACGCTAATCTTCTACATGTTTTATGCTAAACAATACTTTATTTTATTTTTTTTAAGGGAAGGCAGAGAAGGTAATGTCGCGACTGGCAGGACTCATTTATGGCATTACCAGTATTTAATAGTAATATCGAGTGATATTGTATATTGTCTAAAGAAAGTAAAAAAAAAAAAAAATAATACAAATGTTTTTTTCTTTGCCTTTCAGGTTTTACCAGTTATGATAAGACTTGAACTGTCTGTAATGACGATTATAACTACATGTATGCATATGTGACGATGATATTATGCACTGTGATGAAATAATGATTAATTTAATTATAAATATTGTATGTTGTGTAAACTACAGTGTGCCAAATGATGATGATATAATGCTTTTTAATGAATGATGGTAATCATTTTAATAAATTAAATATGTATTGAATTACAAATAAGTTTTTAGTGCAATCTTAAATGTAGTTTTTTTATTTAGGGCCTTGCAGTTCTTTGCAGCTAATAAACATATTCACGTTTTTCCACAGTAAGGCATATTCCACAAACAATGCAGTACTGTACCTTTACTAGCGACATAACAACCAAATACAGAAGATTTATTCAGTGGCGAATGTAATATACAACATTAATATAATATTCTGTTTTATAATGTATTCAAATACTGAGATGCAAACACAATTTACACTTATTGCAAAGAAAATATTGTTATTTTTACAGTGTAAATATAATCTATCTGTAAGAAAGTTCCACTGAAGGTAAGGTGTAGAATCCAAGTGCAGTTTATTCCCAAACCTGATCAAACATAAAACAAAGACTTGACTGAGCATAACATAGCATAACATTTCGTGGAGAATTTAGACAGTCTATACTACCCTTGACTTCTGATCCTGCAGATACTCCTATGGCCACCAGGTTTCTAAACTCTTTTGAGCCAATTACTATATCCGGTTTAAAAGATGTAGTTGCTAAGTTGAAGCCTAATGTCTCATCTCTTGATATTGTTCCTACACGGTTTTTCAAACAGATATTTCAGAATATTGGGTCATGGATTTTGTCCATTATAAATAAATGCCTTCTATACAATTCAGTTATAAGTAATACAATTCATTTGCAGGTAATACCCCACACCACTAATTCTACCCAGACGTATACTACAAACGCACCCCACCCCACCTACCCTAACCAACCAATGCATATCACATGCATGTAAAAACTCACTTTAGCGTATAAATTACACGACAATACACATGCGTGCTATAAAGACGCATTTAGTGTGATCCGGTTGGCCCGGGAGGTGTCTACGCTCCACTAGCAGTTATAATCTGTCCCAGCCAAATTCATGTTTAAAGTTGAGAGGGGATCTTGCCTTTGCAGGCTGTAGAATAGTCTCCCTGTATCCCTGAGATTGTTGTCCTCTTTATGAGTTTTTAGATTTAAATTAAAGCTGTATCTTTTTGACTGGACATTTCTCTAAAATCCTCCACATTTCAATAATGGTTATTGCATTGTTTTTACATTGGTATTTTGCTTTTCATTTTTTGTTTTGTAAAGCACAATGGTCAACTTCTGTAGTGTTTATTCCTGCTATATAAATAAAATGAATGAAATGAAATAACGTGCAGGCATAACGTGACAAACTCTCTTCAAACAGCCCTAGAGTGAACTCATGGGGTGGAGTCCCCTCTGGACGCTTGGCATTGGGGCTGCAGACTCTGGCGTGGCAGTGGACATATTGGCAGAGGGCTCTGGCGTGGTAGTGACCATCTTGGCAGATGACTCTGGAATGGCGGCGACCAACAGAACATGACACATAAGACAAGGGAACGCATGGCAGGATCACATGACTAGAACAGGGGATCACATGGCAGACATGAAACAAGAGCATGAGACAAAACCAAAACAAGACGTGACACTATCACTATTTGCACTTAGTGTAAATAGCATATCACTGAGAAAATACTACTCTTTTAACAGTGTAAGAAGCATCCATCGCTATGCAATTTTGATCCAATGCAATTTATTGTCAGGTTTGACTTATTTTCCTCAAAGTACTGTATAGTATAACTAAACGAAAAACTCCTCTGTTCTTACTCATCCCTCTCCAAGCGAGACTTGATCCAGCGTCTCCAGCATAGGAGGTTGGCACGCTAACAAGGACACTAAAGACCCCAATAACTAGCATCAGCTGCTGTGTGCCTCTTGAGATAAGGGAAGTGAGGTTTACCTGCACTAGCTGTCCTCTGTTACACAGACAAAACATCCCTTGAGTTATAGAGCTAGTTTTAACTCAAAAGAGCAATGCACCAACACAACAGAGGTTTCATCAGGTGAACAGAACAATTTATTTCACTACACATACAATATAACTTTAAGCTATTACAACGCATTCTCACCCCAAGGCGTCACCTTTGACCATGCTTCAATATTTGACGTTTTAGGCGCCCTTTAGCGTCACTTACATGACGCGATCCTATGGCGTCATCTAACTGACGCTAAAGGAAAGCGTCAGTTAGAGGACGCGGTTAGGTTTAGGTGTGGGGTGGGGTAGGGTACACGCGATCCTAGGGCGTCATATAACTGACGCTAAAGGGCGCCTAAAGCGTCAGATATTGAAGCATGTCCAAATGCTTCCCAAGTTAAGTGACGCCTTGGGGGTGAGAATGGGCTGGCTATTAGTATTGTAGTAAAAAGGGTGACTTTTTGAGGATTTTTTTGAAGAATGCTATTGCTATTTCATATAAAATGAAAACCTGCAGTGTAGCCAACCAAGACTCAAAAAAAGAACTTGACAACTTGACAATGGGACAATACCAATGATTTAAACAAGTCATATGTCGCCTTCTGCCCAATTCAAGTTGGGCTTTCTCAACTATGTTTAAGTATGCATTAAATATGACAATTGGGCTATGATTCACAGTTTAATGGTCTAATAAAACTCAAAGTTTGAACATTTTAGGGGTAGGTTTAGGTCTGGGGTAGGGTTAGGGTCCGATAACGTCATCTAACCGACGTTTAAGGGGGCCCTAAAAAGGCGGATGTTGACGTATGGTCAAAAGACGTCCCAAGACGTCAGTTATATGACGTCTTGGGATGAGACTGCGCTGATTAAATATGACAATTGGGATATGATTCACAGTTTAATGGTTTAATAAAACTCAAAGTTTGAACATTTTTAGATGTTCCAATATTTTTTTTTATTGACCCTTGAACTTAACATATGGGACGATACGGATGAATGTTCTCTAGATGACAGGCTTGACGTTAAGGAAAGCCAATCCCAAATGGTTCCAACATCTCATTACGATCAATACTTCAGGATAGCTACAGGATTTTCAGTGAATATCTTAAATTTCGGATATAATTAGGCTCCCTGGAACATTCATAAGAACACAGCCAGAGCTCTTCATCTGGACAGGCTTTTGGAGTAGGCAGGCATCAGGACTTTCCTTTGGTCTCATGAATCACTGCCATGCTTTTGGGAATGAAATATTAATTCTTGAGCTTTAAGAGAGCTTTCAGCAAGGCCAGAGCTCTAGTCCTGCTGAAACATTAACTATGGGCCAAAGGAATTGATCAAGAAAGTAACAAGTTAATGAACAAATGAAATGAGTACAAGTGTGTGTCTGCATAGAAGTATTTAGGTGATGATACACTGGGCAACTTTCTGGGCAATGTTAGAAATATGTTTTGTTTTCAATTCAATTCAATTCGATTCATTTTGGACGGCGATCCTCTAACAAGTAAGATCCAGTACACCAGAGACTTTCTGCTTGGATTCAACAATCCTACTAACCAGGCTACCTTCTGACTTGGTCTTCCCTAACCTGGAGGACCTTGCTCAGGGTTCGAGGAAAAGATCACAAACTAGCGTACCTCTCAGCAAAGTGAGGAAGTAGGGCCGGAGAGGAGGAATCCGGGTTCGAACAAGACGGCAACCCTTGGCTCGTATCGCCCTGCCTTCTATCATCCTGGCCAATGCCCGTCCCCTCCGCAACAAGATCGATGATCTCCGTATTGCAACGCTTTGAGGAATACTATCGTAATAATAATCCTGGAAAATTTTCCTCAGAAGTGCTGCTTTAGTTTCACCTCAAGGAGTAATGGATCTATCTGAGGATTGTGAATAGTAATTTCTTTATTATTAAGTGCTTTGTTCTAATCGTTATATGGAATAGTGTCTCTAAACCGCAAAAAGACTGGTTAAATTTGAATCGTATGTCTGTGTATGAATGAATGAATGGCACAAATGCGCCTGTTATTTACAGACAGAAGCCTACATTAGCAAACATGTTATTTTTACATGAACACATCTACTACTTTAGCTTTTACCAAACTATATTGCTATGCTGAGATGAGTACAAATCGACTGATATGTTGAAATAAAATGTCTTTGTATAAGCAACGTGTTAAACTGCAAATTAACATTTATATGCCTAATAATATAGGCTTATATCATAAAAACAATGTTACAGACGAAATATGAAAGATAACATATCGTTTTCATATTATATATAGTTTTCGATTTTTCGATGTTTTTTTTTGTAAAATAGACTATTGTCTATCAAATAAGCGTTTGATCGCCAATTTCAGCTCATACACTCTAAAAAATGCTGGGTTGTTTTAACCCAACTTTGGGTCAAATATGGACTAACCCAGCCGTTGGGTTAAATTTTTACATTACATTTTTAACCCAACATTTCGGGTTTGTCCATATTTGACCCAAAATTGGGTTAAAACAACCCAGCATTTTTTAGAGTGTATGTTAAATATATAGTATATTTTAACAAAAATAAAGTCATCCACTAAGATGTTAGATTATAGTGTTTGTTCCAAAGTAGGCTATATACAAACTAATGAATCCTTAACTTTGAAATATGGTAAAATGTATACTTTTTAAAAAGAAAAATTACACTTTTTTAGAGATACAGCAAAAATATATTTACAAGGTAGATGCAAGCAACACCTTAATAGGTCAATATAAGCCTTCTCATTCAATTATTTATTATTGTGTTTTATTAGTGACACATGGGAGAGGGTATATTTAAAAATATATTCGATATTATACAATTTGCGTGTATAGAAAATTTGTGGAAAAAGAAAAAAAAAATCAAGATGTTTCAACCCTAACTTTGCCAACCAATTCTATAAAAGTAATATCGTAAATAAGTATATATTCATTGATAATCATTTTTTTTTTGTCCTCACATTCTTATTCATGAGCATATTGCCTGTCCAAACAAAAAATATCTTACAAAATTTAAATCAATGTGCTGTTTTATTTGAATGAATAGGCAGAATGATTTTCAGATCATTTTGAAGCAAAAATTCTAGACGACAACATCCATTAGTCAAAAGTTGCATGGACACATATTTAGTATGTGGTTTGTGGCCTTATTTAAGAAACTTTTTTTTCAATAGCCATGCATAAACGTTATTATGTCAAAAATACAAATATGTACATGCATATTGCTCACATATTATGGTAGCCCTGTTTGTGTTAAATAGAGTGTAATGACACCTTTGCAATTAATATGTTAATTATATGTAGCACAAATGTCAGGGCAGGTCAACACATCTCAAGGACTCCAAAAACACCTCCGACCCCAGAGGGTTAAACATGGAAAAAGTCAGATTTTCATGATATGTCCCCATTAATTTTATTTATACAAAAGTCTAATCAGACAAAAAAATGTTGCAAACATGCTTTTGAGCTAAAAAAGGCTATTATAGCCTATCACTACACAATATTCAAGACATGCTGCAAATATGACTTCAATGTGCCTTAGTTCTGATTCCTCATTTGTTGAAAAGACGTTGGCAAAGGCAGTGTCAATAAATTAAAATCTCAGCTTTAGCAAATTTATATTCCCAATAAATGCATGAGCTGCTACTATGGATGTTAGAATTACAATTATCTTTGATCAATCACATTTAACTCCATCCATGCTTTTTCACTCTACATATCCTCCCTTTTCCAGTGCTGACTTTTAGCTTCAGTAATGTCCACTTAGCAAGTGCACCATGAGGACTTGTTATTTTCCATAGTTGCATTAAAAAGCAGTGATGCATTCAAGCATGTTACAATAAAAATTTAAACAGTGCAGTTAACTGATAGGCCTATAAACTTTAGATTCATGCACTGAATTGCTTTTACTGCAAATACTGTATTTACAAAAGTGAGGTAACACAGTCCAACAGCACTAGGACTTTTCACAGTTTATATATCTCCACTTGTCTGTACCATTACAGACACTCCAGACTTGCATTGTTCAGATATATATATATATATATTTTTTTTGATTGGCCAATATCGTGGTAAAGTAGTATGTCTATTGGCACATCTGACTGCTCTTTTGGGAAGCATACAGTACAATCCTGCTTGTGTTCTGTCTCAGTTTCAAAGTAAATAATTGTGAGTGAAAACAATTAGAAGTGCTTGCTGTTTTACTGCCTGTAGTGATCATTTCTGATGGAAACTGCAGTGATATGTGCGTATTGGACCATATTTTGCGTTTTGCTAAAATGTTGCCACAGGTGTGTTTTTCCAAAGCGTCTGTGTTAGGGAGTTAAGGCGATTATCAAAATAAGTGTAAAGCAGATTAAAGTAGTAAATGTAGGTTGTTGTTAATGAAGAGTAAAATCCAAGCCTGACTCCATTTGTTTCTCAGTTCTCCAGTGTTCCCGTCAATTGTGATCATATCAGAATAGTTGCATGTTGATGAGTATCATGTCATACAGCCTCAGGCATTGCTGACTCTAACCCATCTCGTGCCCGACATACCCTACAGCATTTGGCAGTAACAAGCACTTGTCCTCCTCATACAAGGGCTAAATGACCTATAACACCCAGGGGTCCAAGTGTGGTAAAAATTGATCAGAAACGAGAGAGGGTTGCATCTCAATTCCTGGAGAAACTCCTGTCTTGAGGAGGGAGACCAAGGACAGAGCAGACTGAGAATGAGTGAGAAGGAATCTTGAAAAATGAAAATATTTTTTTTGACAGGGTAGCCAAGAATGAAAAATGTATCACACTCACCCTTTCTTGTATTTTTAATGTTTCTTTTTATTTTGTGCTCTTCAAGACTATTGGAAAAAGGCCAGATGGTCAACTGGATTGTCTGATCATTTTAAAATGGCTTTAAAAAGTTATACAAATATATTCAAATAAAATATATGAACATAATATACAACCACGTCTGTTTTTCGTGACTTCATTTCAAGTTAATGTCATCACTAAGGTGGACTTAATAGTCATGCTACAAGTATGTTGTTTTAATAAGGGGAATTTAAGGCTTTGTGTTGGGGGTAAAGATAAATTAATCAAGTGTGTCTAATAACTAATAACTAATAATAACTACAATCTTGTATTATTCATGCCCCATTTTAATGTAAAGTAAATGGAGTCGTGGAGACGACTTCTACAGTGGGAGTCAGGATGAGAACTCGGAAAAACCTGGATTAGAACAACCCTATTTGCACTAAATATAAATAGCAAACTATAAAGGATTTTTATTATTATTATTATCTATTTGATCTAAGTATAAATAGCATCTATCAATACAATATAGCATCTCCCCAATTATTTTGGTTTGCACGTAGGTCCCCACTGGCTGATTTACCATCCTACACAATTTAAATATTTTATTCCACTTTTTTGTTTTTAATATAATGTCAAAATACCTGTGGAATATAATATACCAAATTTTAATGTTTAAATTAAATGCTAGAAATCATTAGTGTCATATTTTTCTATCAAAGTTGTTGTTCAAGTGGTGCTTCACTGAGGTGATTCATATGCCTGAATCTATTCTTTAAAATGTCAAGAGTGTATCTGACTGGAAATATGTGGTTATAACACTCTTATCCATCATTTGGTCGTAGGGATTGTGCAGTACTAGTACATTAAGCGTCTGTTTAAGATGGATTGTGGGTTTGTAAATAAGACCCACAGTACTACTTGTTTTGTAAATTTGCCTGCCCAGAACATCCACTTCAATACATTCTAATTATAAGTTCTGTCATGGAATATCAAAACAACTGAATCTCATGGCAACATTCAAATCAAGCCAATTATTGTTTATCAAAAAACCCTGGATTACAAACAGAACTGAAAGCATTGCATCCATCCACACTGTTGGATAAGTCCAAAACAGCTCTTCAAATCAATGGTGTGGGAATGTATTCTGATGAAGGCTGGAATACAGCACCAGACTTTTGTTCAGATTGTCCCGATTAGCAGGGGAATGAGTCAACAACAGTTGCCGAAAGTCTAGTGCATGATGGACACAGTATGGGATGTGTAGCGGAGCAAATACCTGTAACATTCTTACAATTATTTCTATCAATATTCGAATGAAACAGAAAGTGAGTGGGGTTTAAACCGAAAGTTCATCATATGTCATGAAACACCTAGGTTAATTTCAGAGGAACTTATATGAATTGAATTGTCAGAATACATCCACAAGTAGACTAGACTAGTTGAAATTGCCAAAAAAAAACACGTCCATTCACATATTGCCTTGACAAACAAAAAATGTTTTTTCACAATATAACCCAATTCACAGTTTTATGTGAAAGATTAGGCAGGATGATTTTCAGATCATTGTGAAGGAAAAAACTCTAGGCAACAACATCCATTAGCCAAAAGTCTTGTGGACACATATTTCATATGTGTTTTGTGGCCTTATTTCAGAAACTTTCATTTTTAGTTTTTTCATCAACCACGCATAAACAATATTCTCTCAAAATTATACATGTTGCTCACATATTATGGTAGCCCTGTTTGTGCTAAATATAGTGCAATTTCATCTGTGCCATTGATATGTTTATAAGCAACTGAAAAAAAGCACAAATGTCAGGGCATGTCGGAACATCTCAAGGACCCCAAATACACCTGTCCTCAGGGGGTGAAGTATTAAGGGTTAAGGGCAAGTTGTAACTTTGCAGATGTTGTTATGCTCAAACAGAAACATTACACACTACCTAAAGTTAGAAAAGTGAATTCATAGTCCTTTAAAGCAGTTAATGCATCAGAAACTTCTTGTTGAATTTACAAGTTGAATCAAATGACATGGAAGAAGTCATGGCCAATGTGGAGAAACAACCTCCTGCATGCTGTGCTAAAAAGCCATTGGATGAGATGCCTGTAGAAGGGCATTTCAATTTAATCTGAAATGTGGCACTTTAAGTTAGATTGCTGCTTTCCTGGGCACATGCTTAATATTGCACCCCAAAACAGATTATCAGACTGATTCATGGTCGAATGTGTGGTAGCTGAAGCAACAACTGGCTAGCGCTCAATCATCTCATGCTCTAATTCAATGATAACACTTTCCTTCAGCCTGTTGAAATCTGTATCACTGAGAAGAGATTTGTGTATTCTTGTGAATCTGGGGTCCAAAAGCATTGCCTTGAAGTATGTGCTAGCGGGGTTGTGAAATACGGACTAAAACATTGAATCCAGCTCTGTATTCGGTGTTGAAATAATCTTTCTTGTATCTCTAAGCTTCCTGATAGCTGCACCATCTCTAGATTCCCCAGAGATGCTTTGAGTGCTTGAACACATGGGATTCACAAGACAGAAATGCCTCATCTGTGTTTATGGTGCACGTTGCTTTCTTAAAAGGGGGCCATTTTTTCACTGAGGTTGCCTGCAGGGTCCATTTTAGTTTCTATGGAAATGAGGGTCTTCTGCTCCAGGACCCTCTCAAGCATGTACATAATCAAAATCCAGGGAGTAAAGACATCGTGTATCATGGCATTTTGTGGTAAGTCTTGTTTTAGCATCTTGTTGTAGCTTTGTTGGATCAGTGGAAATTTGGGCAAACTTTCAAGGCACCACTAACCAGTAAGAGTAAACACTGAGCCATACAATGGATGTTATCGATATCCTTGACGATATCGGAAGTATTATCAGTCCCTAAATAGTCCACTGACAATGGTTTCTTCACCGTTATCAGTCTGTATGCTCCATTTTATCAATACTTGACTTCTAAGCTATCTGGTATGCTAAGGAGATTGTACTAATCAGGACGATTATTTATAAAGCAATATTTAGTTATAGAAGTGATACAGTAGTTCTACTGTATTTGTATCAGGGAGTCAGTTTTGCAGCCTTGGTTAAATGGAGTATAGATGAGACTAGATAATAGCCTGGCTGCACCCTCCTACGCACTTCCGCTCAATTTCATTTTACTTCTGTACTACGTCTGGGATCGCTCCATATCCTTAGGTTTCCAGAAATCAATTTTTTGTAGGACCAATCAGCGAATAGAGGGAGTGGCTGAGGAAGATGACGTTGATGTAAGCGCGTCAGTTTCAATTCAGTAATGGCAGCGGAGAAAGACGTGAGAAAAGCTATTCGGTCCGTTGTTGGAAAAGAAACTGCCGAATATACAGAATTTAAAGCCGGATTGTTATCGTCTAACCTCTTGTTGCACAACTGAGGACCAAGTGAAGGAGGCAGAAAGTTTGGAAGTTTGTGCTGGGCAGTTCGTGCACGATGACCGTGACATTTTGGACGGACGGTTTAGCCTGGTATTCGCGGTGTTCGGAAGCCCCGAGTCCTGGCTGCTAAACTATTGTTGAAGATCCGCTCAGGAGTCATGTCAGTCGCTCATATTCCCAACTGTAAATTTACTGATTCTTGTGATGAATAGAACATTTTGAGCCCTTGTGCACTCGTGCAGGAGGTTGGTGTGTCAGTTTTACATGTTGTAAATCATACATATATTGGTTGTGATTTAAAAAAAAAAAAGAATTGTCATAAATAAAAATGTGAAAAACCATACTTTGAAGATATTTGATTTTCAGTATTAGACAGTGGTGGAAGAAGTACTGAATCTCAGTACTTAAGTAAAAGTACAAATAAACAGATAAATATTTACTTTAGTAAAAGTAGAAGTAACACAATGACAACCATACTTAAGTAAAAAGTAAAAAGTACCTGATTTTAAATGTACTTTAAGTATTAAAAGTAAAAGTACTTGCATAACAATTTATTCTCTTAATGTCTATTTTTTTCTAATGATTAATAAAACATTTAATTCTAACTCGTTCCACCTAATACTCCTATAATGATGTTCAATAATTATGGAAAAAAATTGTTGTCAAAATTTTCTAAAACAAGCTTGCAATTAGGCAATATGCACATCATGCTTATCCTTATTATATATTAATAACTATGTTTGGCAGTAAACGCGATTAATTTATGGTGTAATTCTGAACCTCTTGGCTTGCCATAGGCTAATCCTAATAAAATGTATAGGCCTATTACACACGATGCGTTTCCTATGCACATAAAAACAAATTTTCGCGTATAAATTGCACAATAAACACACTGCGTGCGAGACGCATTTAGTGTGACCGGGTTGATATATCAATGGCAACCAAACGTCACTGGTGAGACAAACGTGCAATGAACGGATGGTCAGATTACATTTTGGCAGGGGAAAAACTGATCAGAAAATGTAATGAAAAATTAACAGAAGTTGTAGAAATGTAGTGGAGTAGAAAGTAAAATAATTGCTGCAAAATGTAACTAAGTAAAAGTAAAAAGTATGCACTATTTATTCTACTTAAGTAAAGTAAAGATACGTGAAAAATGTACTTAAGTAAAGTAACAAAGTATTTGTACTTCGTTACATTCCACCACTGGTATTAGATGGCAATGGTTGATTGGTTTTACTAAAAAAATAAATGCCACATAAAAATGTACAAACACATACTTTGAAGACCATAATTAAGGTAATTAAGAAACAATAAGACGTAATATGAAAAATTGTTGTTTATTACACATCTGCAGATAGAGACAGACTGATCATTCACAGTAGCTGCTACAGCATTTGCGGCAGATCAGAAACGACCACAGCTGCGTATTTGTAATGATTAGACACAGCTTCCACCATTGAATGAATATATCACTGTCCTTCGTGTCAAATATACATTTCGAATTAATAATTGTTCCTAGATTAACAAAACCTGCGGCGCTCGTTGACTGAAATCCTATTGTAAACATAATCCTCTGATCATTCGGACTTGTTGTTTCCAGCCATTTCGGCGCGTGACATACGTCACTCACGACACCCCGTTAGCGATTGGCTATGGCAGATCGTGAGTGACTTTGGGCAGATCCAATAGATTTGAACTTTAATAGTGAACCCGCCTACAAGGAAGGAAACGTTTTTCAATGGAGCGGTTCCAGACTCTATGTGGAAATGAAATGAACTAGAGTCTGGTTGAACCAGGCTAACTAGATAATGATTTGAGATGCAAAATAGGATTGTGCAAAATTTCAACATTGATTCAATGTGACAATATTAGATCTAAATTATGGTTATGACAGTGAGTAGGTCCTGACACGTGTTACCTAACTCCAATATAGTTTAGAATGTCTCTAAATTCCAACCCCAATGCGTCTTTCACCCACAATTATACTATCTGTAGCCAGAATTAACTCTGATAGAGATCAGCTAATTCTTTGTTAAAGTCTGGTGACCTTGTGGCCTGTAGACAGTAGCAAATAAAAATGTCAATTGTTATTTATCACTTACACTAGATAGTGTTACATGACGCACCATCACTTCAAAAGAATTATATTTGAAACTAGACCTCTGAGTAATTCTGAAGTTATTACTATAAATTAAAGCAACACCTCCCTCTTTGCCTTTCAGATTCAGCCAGGTTTCTGTCAAAAACAGTACATCTTATGATCTGTAATCATATCATTTACAAGAAGTGCTTTTGAAGAAAGGGATTATACATTCAGCAACCCAAGCTTTATCATTTGTTCATCTGTATGTGTTTTTTATTTGTTGAACATCAATTACATTTTACCCTTAAAATGTAAGTTTTACCTTTAACAATCAAGATGGTCGGTTTAGCCAGTCTATCTTCTTCCTGAGCTGGACCCCAGTTAGTGACGGTTCAACTGTAAGACTGTGTCATATTACAACCCGATCTCACGACTAAGTCGTACGAATTCGACGAATGATTAAAAAGTGGCTAATTCGTAACAATTCATACGACCTCACTCGTACGAATTAATACGATTTTGCTAAATCGTACATATTTTACGAATTTGCCAATTCGTATGAATTCGTACGAATGACCTACCCCTTACCCCGCCCCTAAACCTAACCATCACATGGGTTTAGACAAATCGTACGAATTAGTACGAGTGAGGTCGTACGAATTAGTACGAATTAGCCACTTTTTAATCATTCGTCGAATTCGTACGACTTGGTCGTGAGATAGTGTTGCATATTACTAGAGAAAAGCATCATCCCCGGAGGGATGAATTCCTTTTCAATGAATTGCTATTTTCAAGAGGTCAGGTCTGTCCCAAAAACTTTTCCAATTGTATAACCCTATATTTTAATGCGGACAACAGTTAGACAGCCAACCTTTGAGTGAGGATAGACTTCTAAGTATCTCTTCACTCTAACAAACAGGAAGGGGGCAATAGGATATAGTGTCTGGCTTCGTACTTGCGAGTTCACTCACCTCTTTACTGTTAATTTTAGTGATCTCCGACTGGCGAAGTCGGACATCATTACTGCTGACGTGAATAATAATCTTTTAAGAATTTACGATCAGCATTAGCCAGAACTTTTAAATTTGATATCAGGCGCTCTGGCTCCTGGAAAACATATGACTAGTGGCTGGTGTCTCTATTTTCACGTTCTATTTTCACGTTCAAAATCGAATGCACTTTCAACAGGATTCTTAATGAGTGGCAAAAACCTGTTTGATGTTCTAATCGAAAAGAACAGCATCGTTTTGTCCCGCGACTATGCCATCTCATTGTCACCCAGTTGGGCTCTACAACTGGAATCAAATAATGTACTGGGTTCACTAAGCTAGTTGCATCCAAAGCAGTATCTAAAGCCCTTGGATTCTTAATATCCTTGAGTAAAGTTTGGATGCGTGTCTCTACTTCTAAAATTTGAAATAATTCTGAAAAAATGTAGCCTACATCATGTCCTCGAACAGTGAAACGCAGAAAACACCACAAGCGTTACACGCGCCTCAGTGTGTGTGTAGCAAAGAACACACACACGCGTAGAACAAGGGTCGGGTTCTGCTACTATAATTAGAGAAGAGGCAGCACTGGTGCATTGATCAGTCCTTTGAGAAGGCCTGGGCTTCAGAGCTGGTGACAGGGCAATAGAGTGTTTGAAATGCATATGATTATGCATAACAAATGTACTCAGATGTTTGGTATCTTTCCCCTTGCTAATGGTAGTTTTGCACAAATTGCACACTGCCTTTGTTTTGTCTGTACTGCTAACATTAAAATTAGTCCATCCATATATTGCTTAGTTTCCTCTTGCCAGATGAAGCTGTGCATGTTTTGTCAGCTGTGTATTGCTCTTCCCCATCATGCATATCTTAAACAGAAGCTGAATGTGTCTGCTTCAATAAGAAAATGCTCCTTTTGGTCCCTCACATTGGGTCTCATTCATGAAACACGAGCAGAACGAATTTTTGTGTAAATCGTGTGTAAAGTGGTTCTGGCGTAAATTTTCGGATTGAATAAAATGTTCGTATTTTCCAAATGTTAGTTGGTACGAAAGTAATCTACACCTGCTCCCAGCCACGCGTAAATGGTGCGCTTAACATCCGAACGTTTTGCTCATTAATAAGGCTGCATTTTAATTCACCTTAATCGGGTACATATTCACACACAGTGTAAGGTCCACCCATTGGCCCAAGGACGGAATCCAATGGCTGGGCGAAGGGATAATGCGTGTATGTCTTTTCAGCGCTCCAGTTGAGTTCACTTAATTTATTAGAATTTAGTTTCAATATTGCTTTAGCTCTACGCTTAATCTGACTCCAATTTTTACTGATGATCAAGTTTAGATTGTGTTTCTTATTAGAAAACTATTGATTATAATTTAATTTAGATCTTTGATATGTCTGTGTTTCTTACACTTTCAATTATTCGTTCATTATGGACCCGATGCCGCACAGAGATCACGGTGGCCAGATCGTGTTTCTCACGGACACAAACCTTGTCAGTTCTGTATTTAGTCAGAGGGTGCAGGGTTAACTAATACTTCTTAAGTCGGTTGCCTACTGCTCACACGTACAAAGAATGTAGTTTATTTTAGCAACTTCCATACAACTTGCTAAATCAGTGATAGACAGAAATCAAAAGGTCTTCAGAGGACGTGCCTACTGCTCCATTCACATCTGTGCCTTTAGTTTGACCTATCCTGCAAGATTTGCGGTAGCACCAGCCTCCTATAATTTACTAAAATAATGACGTCAGAATACTCCAGAGTAAATCAAGATGTAACATTTATTTGTCAGGAAAAATGTATCATGCCAATTCAGAAATAGTAAATACATGACATCAATCACTCAAAGATGATTCTAAAAGTAAGCAATGCATTCCTGACAGAGACACACAGTAGTGTGTGAGTGCTTTCCACCGGGAAAACACTGACACAGCACTGTATGGGGGTTTTCCTGGTTACAGGTTCCCGAAGACTGCTCTGTTACCTAGCCTTAAATACCCAGACCAGAACAAAAGGGTTGTACCAATATCTTTCAGAGTTTGTTTTGGGTCCATTCCTATACCCCAGGGGGTAACACCTGGTCTCGGGGGAGAGGGGAGATATCTTGAAAAGAAATCACCCTTGGAGGAGAACTGGATTCTCCTAAGTTCTCAATCTTTCTCCTATTTCCAATAACTGTAATGAAATTAAGACCATTTTACCAATCGCACTGAGACACTTAAAATGATACCAAACATGAAAAGGGAAAACCTTAGATTCACAAGCAAAAGAACAATAAACACCTATCACCCAAATCTTTATTGGGGCATCTCCCACAACAGAAGAACAGGCGTTGTTTTCTTGTTCTGCCTGTTCTGCTGCTGCAGGAATGAAACAATTTTACCACTCGCGCCAGAAGTATTTATTTTGCCCTTGCATAACACAGCTGGGGGCAGGAGGTTTGTGAGATTTGAATGCCTGAATGAGCCCTGGAGGAGAGAAGATATTGTGCAGAGTCAAGAACCACAACATGGGGGGGAAGATATCGGGTTGGGCCAGTTGTGTGGTGCCCTCAGTCCCTTTGATCTCTTTTACAGATTAGTAAGTTTTTATTGTTTTACTGCAGTTTCGAATTCCTAAATTCAGTCTTAGGAAAGTCCTTCCTTACAACAGCATTTATGTTTAGTAATTACATACGTTTTTTCTTTTTACTTGTATTATGGGAGCCAGTAATATCATCTGTGATGGTGGAGCTCCTCGATTTTTCTGAAGTGAACTAATTTGTTTTTTGCTGTCAAGCTTAATGTTGAACCATTTTCTTTTCATTTCTGGGATTGTTCGATTAACAGATGAAACTCCATTAACTGCATCTGTAATACAGTATGCTGCCAAGCTTCCTTGACCTGATACGCCACTATGTACGCTTGAAAATAAAATGTGGCGTTTTGAATGAACTTCTGATAATAAAACTTCAATTTCAGCATCTGAGAAATTTTTCTTTTTCATTCGCATTCATGTCATAATATGATACCCATATATAGTTGTCAGTCGGATTTAATGGGCGGGATTAATGGTAATTGAGAATGAATGTGCACGCGCGTCCCATTTACGACTCATTGGAATTCATTAACACACACACACACATTTCACTATCACATCTGACGTTTACGAAGTATTTGTGAATCAATCAAATCGAAGAGTTTTCGGGAAGGTCTCTTTACGTGCAAATCACTCTCATATTTACAATACTCGTATATTTACAAATGTTTCATGAATGAGACCCAACACGTCACATTACACAAATTTTACATACATTCATTTGATTGGCTGGAATAGTTCCACTTTGTCATCGAATTGCATTCCCTACAAGATCAAAATATCGAAGCCTACAAGCGAAAATATCGAACAGGTTTAAAAGTACTGCAGTGTCTGTGACTGCTAGAGACAGGCTTAGTTCACACCGTTAACCTGCTCTTATCGAACATCGCCGTCCGCAGTGAGGACCTATTTGGCCGCAATTCGGGGGTTTTGTCTCAGACCTTGGAAATCTGTCTGCAAAAGAAAAATCCAGCCAAAATTCTGTTGTGTGAGCTTGCTTTGAGGGTGAGTCCTCTGTACTTATGACATTGGAGTCATAAAAGTTGAGAACCACTGGTTGGCACCAATGGCTTCTATGATCATCACAATGCTTTTTGGAAAGGCAGCCCTGATTGGTTTGGATCAAGCTTTACAATACATGTTGATAAAATAAATGAGGGGGGAAACAAATCATCCAGCACTGAAGCTGGTAAATAAGGGGGTGGTCACTTTAGCACTCTATGAACATCCATGCTTCTCTCTCTGTCTCTGTCTTTGTCTCTCTCTCTCTCTCTCTGAGAGTGGTGCTGCTGTCACTGGCATATGGAGCCGAAAGTGACCTGATAATAAGTAGCATTAATCACAGTTTTAATTACAAATCAGGGTTCAGCGTGAGGTTAAAAGCTCACTGCTAATGGCATTCCAAAGACTCGATTCAATGCATACCAATCAGACTTGTATTTTGTAATTATGTTGTAAAGTTGTTCGTGTGATGGGAGGACTCATATGAAAAATGAAGGGTTGTCATGAAGCAAAGGCGAGTTTCCTGATATACGATTCCTGCACATCACTGATGCCCTTTCACAACATCTGATGTAAAAGTAATCACTGTTGCTTTAATTTACTGGCAGAGTTATGACATGACTTGTTTACAGCTACACTTGAGTCATCATCATAATGCTTCAGTGAACTCTATTGAAAACTCCTCTTTTATAAACAGCCCCAATGTTCAAACAATTCCATACAGATTTTTCTACATTAAAAAGCTGGAAAGATGTTGTTGTTGTTAATTGCAACAATTTTGTGCCGAATGGCCTCATGCCACAGCATTCACAATCATTTTTCATTTTTTTTTTTTTTAAACTAAAATTGTTATCTGTCCTCGTCCTTTCCTCCTCAATTTTTTCTTCATATAGAAAGAGTGCTTGGAGGGTCTGGCAGATGCTGTTGGGTTTTGTGGGTTGAGGCTACTGGAGGGAGGTGGAGGAGAGAGAGATGATGCCAGACCCTGAGCACCAGAGCTCATTTCAACAGCCCGTCTCAGTGGACACACACAGAGATGCCACTCACAGTGCCAGCCTGCCAGGCCACCGCTCCGAGAGGATTCACACTCAGTTCCATTTCACATTGATCTTCATCTTCTGCACACATACACACAAAAAAACTCAAGTGAGGTTTTCCGACATGCTGTATAAATACATAAATCCTAATCAATGAATTTTAGTTTGGCAATGCGGAATGTGAATAAGTGTTCTCCAGCTGCTATCAGAGAGTGAGCCAATGGGCTATATGCACGCATAAGTTCCGCATTTGACGCAAGGATGCTCAACAGTTTCCGGTTGGGGAGATTAAAGTGGGGGAAAACCGAGAAAAACGGGATTATGGCAGAGTCTTCAAAATTTACCGTCCTCCCGTCTTTGAAACGAAACGTTCATACGTTTAGATGTCATTTTATATTATGTTATTTAATATATTTTGTTATTTAATATATGTATTATGTTTATTTAATATCATTTTAAAAAGAAGCATAAACACAACGAGGGGTGTCTGTTTTATCTGTTTTTGTAATGTTTCTTTAGTATAACCATGGAGTATAAAATTCAATATAAATTGCATTGGACTCTTGCCGGAAGTTATCGAGCATCCTTAAACCTTCACCTGAAATACCGCCGTGCATAAAGCCCATGGTGATCCTATGGGGGACAAAAGCACTCCAAAGGAAATATTAAGAAATTAAGATAATACATTTCGTTAAATGTTCCAATTTTCCTTAAAATTTTCCATAACATGCAACTATTGATACAAATATTTAATGATTACTATAAAAAAAAATACAATGACTGTTAAAATTTCTGCAAAATTATATTAAATTGCTTCTTGAACAACTTTCAATGTGAAATGTCTAGTGACTGGTGCAAAAGGCGTGTACTAGCCTGGATGCCAGCCCGAACTCCGGGAGTCGTTCCATTGAGGAGTAATTATGATCGGCTCAGAAATCATCGGGCCAATTAAATTGCCAGGGCGGGCTTTATACGATGACTGACAGGTGGTCTTCAGGAACGTAATCCTCACGTTATCAGAGTGCGCTTGTCAAAGATGACTGCAGCTGGAGAATTGAGATGTATAGATTCCGCTGTCGCGTCTTTTGTAAAAAAAAAAAAAAAACGACAGCGCATTCATTTTAATAGACAAACAGAGAACTGCAATCAAGGCATTTGTCGATCGGAAAGATATTTTTGGCGTCCTTCCTACATGATTCGGGAAAAGTGTAACTTATCAGCTGGCTCTGACGGTCGTTAAGAAGATGGGACGTAATGAAAAGCCTGTGGTCGGTGTGGTTTTTCCTTTGGTGGCACTCATGGAGACGTAAGTAAAAGAAGTAACACTCGTTATTTAACTTCTAAAATAAATAAATTAGGCTATGTATTTGAAAACTGCGCTATGCAAACGAGTTGACTTATGCGTTGCTCTGATTGGTTGGTAGGTCTACCGACTATCCAATTGAGTGCAGAGGTTTTTTTTTGGTCCTGGTTTGGTTACGACACGCCTCATAATCAAAGCCAAATGGAGGAGTTTCAGACTCATATCCTGTCTCGAATATGAGTATGACGAAGTCAGGCTAGGCATGTACAGTTTTATCAGAAGAACGTGCATCTGGCAATGTTTACCACAGACGAAAGTGGTAGTTCACTATTAACTAATCAATAACTACTATTTTTTTAATACTTTCCAGAGAACTACTGAAAAAGTTTATTAACAATCTAGTAACTACTGTTAACTAAAATAAATTCTTATTAACGAATTAATAAGTACTCACAGATGAAAGTGTTACTAGATACTTCTGTGGGAATTACTAATTATTTGGATTCGTATTATAAATTGAAGATCATTGGAACAAACTAATAATTACTCAAGTGTTACTAAAGACATTTTTTAAAAGTATAATAAAGTTCACCAAAAATCTCAAACGTTTGCACAAATCATGACAAGATCATGTAGTAACACTTGAGTAATTACTAGTTAGTTCCAATGATCTTCACTTTATAATACGGATCCAAATAATTAGTAAGTATTAGCTCACATATGAAAGTGTTACTAGATACTTCTGTGGGAATTACTAATTATTTGGATCCGTATTATAAAGTGAAGATCATTGGAACTAACTAGTAATGACTCAAGTGTTACTACATGATCTAGTCATGATTTGTGCAACCGTTTGAGATTTTTGGTGAACTTTAGTATACTTTTAGAAAATGTCTTTAGTAACACTTGAGTAATTACTAGTTAGTTCCAATGATCTTCACTTTATAATACGAATCCAAATAATTAGTAATTCCCACAGAAGTATCTAGTAACACTTTCATCTGTGAGCTATTACTTACTAATTCGTTAATAAGAATTTATTTTAGGTAATAGTAGTTACTAGATTGTTAATAAACTTTTTTCAGTAGTTCTCTGGGAAGTATTAAAAAAATAGTAGTTATTGATTACTTAATAGTGAACTACCACTTTTGTCTGTGCGCTATTACTTACTAGTTCATTAATCAGAGTTTCTTGTTAGTTAATGATAGTTACTAGATTGTTAATATTGTGTTACTCATTAGTTCTTGTGTAGTTATTCATTAACGAAGGAACCGTATTCTAAAGTGTTACCTAATGTTCTGCATGAAAGGTGTATTTGTGCCATTTTTATTTAAAATAAATGCCACTTGGTATGATATTGTTATGCAATGCAATGACATTTTTATAGCTCAAGTGTCCAAATGTCTTTAGGGTCACTGTGCTATATCTACTATGCCTGCATCTGGGGTTCGTTTGATGGAGGTTTCATGGCTAGTGGGACGAGAAATCGTCAGAGGCACAGTGCTGATTTGGGGAAGACTTTCAGCAGTTGAGTCTAATGTGAACAGACAACCATGTGCAAAGCTTCTCTCAGGCTGAGAGAACAGGCTGACAGCTGACAAAGCAATCGGAGAGACATCACCAACACACACCTTTTCACTGACCTTAACTCCAAATATAAGAAAATATAAGATTCATTTTTTTTTTTTTACTGATTTACAGGTCTTTTCAGTTTTCTAATGATTTGCTGGTGACGCCCACTGATTCTCTAATGTGCCAATTTCATTGATTGACCCAACAATTCATATGAGTGAAAGGTCATCAAACTTTTTGCAGAAATTGTGTGTTCAGGTGCAGGAAAGTTGGAAAGGAACCATACGGAAAGATTCCAGTTTCTTAAAGGGATGGTTCAGCAACAAAACGAAAACCATCACCCCCATATCATTCCAAACATGTTTGAGTTTCTTTCCACTTTAGAGCATAAAAGAAGATATTTCGATAAAAATGTCTGTGTTTTTGTCCATACAATGGAAATAAATGGTCACCAAACATTCTTCAAAATATATTATTTTGTCCCCACTGCGATCAAAGAAAAAAAAACAAAGAGCTGTGTAGTGATCTGAAAGAAAAGTTTAATCACAGAATTAAACAGATGCCCACAATGATTGTTTGGTGATTTACCAAACAGTGAATGAAGTGTGATTGCAACTCAGTTGGTGGCTGTTCACAGGATGAGGGGCAGTGAGTGATCTTACTTGAATCTGTGTCTCCATCATTAATCTTATGTTCATTATGCACATTCTCAGTTTTGACTATTTTTTTCTCAAATAATTCTCATGTATCATTTGTGGCTATTTTTATTTCTCCTAAGGAACTTTCGGAGAAACATTTGAGACATTATTGATACTAAAATGAGAGATAAATGAGAATCACAACTAACGGTGATGATACACAGGACAACTTTTTGGGCAATGTTGCTGGACAATGTTGCCGTCAACGGGCAACCAGATGAGACACAGGGCCCACGTCCGATCTAAATTATCATCCAGATAGAAATGTATTGCTCATTTTTAATGGGAAAGATCTTAAGCAACATTGCTGAGCAAGATTGCCCAGTTATTTCTCAAAAAGTTGCCCCGTGTTAAGTTTAGTTCAGATAGCAGAAGAAGTGCAAACTTTAAGATCTGCGGTGGACTTTCATTAAATAATAAAGTGGCATACTATTGTTTACCATGTTATATTAATTGATTTACACCTCTGGGGCAATGGATTCCAGCAAAATGTTAGATATTCTGTTGCTTCCTGCTGTCATTCAGGACATGGAACATCTAACATCCCCCAAAAGGAAGTGTTAAAATTGATACCACTCTCAGAGTATGTTATGGACAACAAACACAGGTGCATTTTATTGATGGCATTTTGAATGCACAGAGATACCGCAACGAGATCCTGAGGCCCATTGTTGTGCGTAATATTTCGCCATTTTGACATATATCATCACATATGACGCTAAAGGATGTGAATGCGTTGGATACACAGATATATTTGAAGTCGCCTCCTAGTGGTCTAACCCTAACTCTAACCCAGACCTAAACCTACCCATAACCGAAGCGTGTTATATTGACGCTAAAGGGTGCCTTGTGCGTTGGATGTATTCGCATTGTCAAAAGCGTCACTATATGACGCCCTAGGATGAGAATGCGTTGTGTATTCTGCTATTGCCTTCTATGTGAAAGATGCATGAAATTCTTCTTTTAAATTAGGTATCTTAACAGGCAGCAAAATCATACTGCCCACTCTTGGAACATCTTTCATGTTTGGAAGCATGACTCTGACACCGTAAAATGCTGGCTACTTTGGGCGCTCGTTAGGTTTTGAAACAGTCACTTTTATCCAATGTGATAAATGTGATAATTTGAACATTTTGTCACAGGTTGTTTTATAACAGCCAATACCAGGGGCTCACTATGGTGGTAAAAGTTGTGTTTAATGAGACACAATTAAATGTGTGGGATGAGTAAATATATTCAGGAAAGTAGGATTTAGGGAAAAGAGTGGATAAAGGAGGATTTTTGGAAGAAGAGAGGATTTAGGGAAAATTCAACAGATGGTAATTCTAGGAAACAATACTAATCTAACATTAAATTAAACAAAGCAATCATGACATATGATTTAGATTTAAGGACTGTTAAGCTTTAGTCAATCTGCAAGTCTTGATGAGTTTATATGATATAGGAAAAACAATCAAGCATGACATCATTTGAAGCAACTCTTATTGATTATGCAAATCCTCCTCATAAAATGGGATTAAAATACACACCAGAGACATCATCACTGCATGGATTACACACATAAGAATAAGCTTCAAAGAAAAAAAAAAAACTGAGTATCTCACTTCACGTTTGCACTACTCTAAAAACATATTCATACTCGAGCTGCATCAAACGGTGTGGGAACGCCCCTATGAGAGTGCATTAAGCAGGTATGGAATCAGTCCAATGACAAGACGGAAGGTCGCGGGTGACATCATCAACCAGGAAACTAAAAAGCACCCCGAAATCAAAACCGCGCCAGCTTCTGTGCCTTCAGAAAGCAGTCAGTGTGTGAATTCTGTCCAAGTGTTTTTTTTTCTGTCATTTAGTGTCAACTAGGCAGGAGTTTTCACTATAAAAAAACAAAAACAAAAAAAGTGATTTATTTTGATATAAATAAATATAAAAGGTGAATTGTCAAGAGAAGGAGAGCTAAACATATACATATGTAATATATATATACATTGTAATGGCGAGTGAGCAGCTGTGTTTCCCCCCGTACTCATTATATATATATATATATATATATATATATATATATATATATATCCTTGTTTTTCATGTAGTGTAGCTCATTTTTATTAAACCTCATTTATACGTTATTGCCTCTGTCTGTTGTTGACCACATAACAAAGCATAGTGAACTTAAGCTAGAACATACCATTGAACAACTGATAGTGTTTCCTGTCGAACAGCCGAATGAGCTGACCCGACGAAGTGGCATAAAAGGTGTTTAAAAGGTGTTTTAAAGATCAACAGTCATCGGTCTGCGTAGGATGTCTATTCCTAATTAATCATAATTCGTTGTGTTAATTATTTATACATATCTGAAGTAGACGCAGATGCTGTATGGCGATTAGGTTAGGCGATTTATTTATGCAAGGACTCGGTTCAAACTATATTCGATAATTTGTTGATCAGAGATTAATAACTGTTGAATATCTTTCCCCGAAATTAAAATTGACAACAGAGCTTACGAGCAAGATTCTTTACAAAGGGAACATCTCGGTTACGTAACCCTAGTTTCCTGAATAGGGAATGAGATGCTGCGTCATTCTACCATACTTCCGGCATGCCAGTGACCGACTTGCTTCAGGCCTATCAGAAGCTGTCACGGTTTTGATTTCTGGTGCTTTATGGTTTCATGGTCGATGACGTCACCCGCCTTTGACATTCCGTCTCACCATTGGACTGATTCCATACGTACTTCATGACACACTCATGCAGGAGCGTTCCCACAGCGTTTGACGCAGTGTCTCCTTCCCTATTCAGGGAACAAGGGTTACATATGTAACCGAGATGTTTCTCTGTCTTCATATTTCCCATTCTGTCTGTGTAAATCTGGTTTCCTCTCAGTCAGGGATTCTGGGAGGGTGGATAATCCCTTAACATGTCACACTCATATGAGCGTGTAACTCAGGTTCAGAGAGCACTCCAGTGTGTTCCTCTGTGATGAATCTAAGCTTGGTTCATCTCAAAGACTTGAACTGACTTTTCCTGTGGGAACAATACGATCTGAGAGACCCAACAGGGTCTTTCCAGTTCATCCCAGGATTTTTTTTTTTCTTCACAACTAATCTGCTGTCTCATTCCACTCAGATTCATCCCTGGCAAAACAAGATGAAACAAAACAAAACAGTAAGGTGTGGCTGTATTGCAGTAAATATTGGTGTGGCCAGTAAAGATTGTCACTTTACCTTCAAGGACACTTGCACTACTTACTTTGGTACACTTATTTAAAATCGGTAGTCAGCAAAGTCAAGTTTGAAAAAAATCTAGTTAAAGCATTCTGGAGGTTCCAAAACAAATCACCTAGCAATCATCCCTGGTAATACCACCAAATTTGGCACGCACCAAGTCAAAACCCATATCTATAAGAAAAATAAATATATACATTTTTGATACCACAATTTGATTAATATTAATTAAACACCCAAACCCCTCTACAATCATATCATGGGGTCTACCCTCAACCACAAGCAGTGTACGGCATCCACTTGGATGATGGAGCCACAGAACAATGGAGCCAACAGCCGTGTGTGCCGATTCCATGGCTGTATGTGTACTGGAACACCAACCTTGCTTCACCAACCCAAACTGGAACCACCCGTTGGCGGATAAGAAACCTTTATGTCCTCAGAACGTGCCACACTGACCTGCGTGGAATTTTGTGTGTGCTGCCTCCATCACATCTGTTGATGTACAAATAATCAGTGTTGTCCAAGGGGTCAGAGCTCAGAATTTGGCCCCAACCCAGAGTATTCCCCCTGTTTGTGTGGTTAAGAAAGTAACCAGGTGAGTGTGAGGAGAAGGGGTGGTGGTGGGATGCTGAAAACTCATTTTGCTGATTGGGTAGACATGTTGATTATTGATTCTTGACAGCTGGTTGGAATGACATGATGATTGGAATGATGTGATGATTGGATAGATAATTCGGCGTTCCCCCTTAACTTTGTTAATAAAACATCATGCTTTGTAACCCACGCAATGCGGAGACTGCTCTTGTGTAGAAATTTTGGCTACTGCTGTCTCTTGAGACAACAGCGAGAAAAAAAAAAACAAAAAAAAGAAGGAAAAAAAAGGACACCAAGTATTCCTCACCCGGCCCTCCACCAGAGGAAGAAGCGGTGTGTTCATCATCTCCTGGAAAAGATTAGCTCCTGTCATCCCTGTGTCATACGTCTCAGGGACGCTTCAGCAAATGCGAATTCTATGAAGACCAGTGTGGGGAGCGGCTGAGGTGTCTCTTTAACCAGAAAGGAGAGTCGCGACCGCACATTTGCCATAGTCATGTTCTCACTTATTTTTCTGAAGCACCAAGGGGAACTCATCTGTGTCCGGATGGGAGAGACCGCTGTGATGCACCACATATCCAGCCGAATCAGATTCCTTGAATTCATACACACCGCTCGGGTCTGAAGGACAAATCTGAATGATAGACGTTGAAGCGACTTACAAATATCCACCTTTTTTTTATCCCAAAAAATACTTATAAGCTCATTGTTGCATAATGAGCTATTGACTTAAACAGAAATAACGTCCTCATTACAATTGCCTCTTAACCTTGCTCTATGTTTTTGTTATTTTAGGATAGGATTCACAATGGGATTATTCTAATTCAGGCTTTAACCATCCATTGCAAATTGATTCTTATATATTATGGGTCATGCAAGAATGGCAGCCATAGCAGACTGCCAGCTGTGTTCTCTCGTAATGAGAATAGAATGACAACGAGCAGGATAATTTTAAACTTTTTTTTCCAAATTGATGTGGAAAATTCTGTCAGTCCATGGCCACTGACGAAAACATATTATTTTGTGCAAACCCTGTTGAGACTGTCTTTCTCTGTCTGCCGAAAAGGCATGCACATCCATCAGAACATCCAAAATCAGAGATACAGATAATACAAACTTTTATCTGTACAAACAAACACAAATAAAGCTACCAATTATGCTTTCTGAGTAACATTTAAAACACCATTGCTCTTCCACTGCTCAATTTGCCATCAAACATTTTTTAAGTTAACGATTGTTAAAAAAAAAAAAAAAAAAATCTGTGTCTTACTATGCTGTAGTCTAAAAACGAATGTATGTGAATTGCTTGTCCCATGTATTGGCATATTTGTATTCAATTAAAAAAGAAAGCTAACCTTTTCCAATAGTACTCAATGTCTAATATTGATCCGCTAGATTAATGTCTCTAGATTAGCGGATGCAGACAAGGTTCGTTTCCTGGACTCCCCAATTTCCCAGGTTGCGTTGTTTCGGCGACATGGTGGAGAGCTGCACCCAACAGCTCTCCGCCGCTCAGGCGCAGACAGAGGCCTTCCGAGACATCCTGCCCCTGTGGCCAGCTGTTGCCTCCACCCCGCCACCAGTGACAGTTCCTCCGTCTGCCTGTTGCCGAGGGCGCCCCTCTGTTTCCGCGGGGGCCACATAGCAACCTCCACCTGGGCCCCAGCATAGAGCCAGCAGCAGGCAGGCCGCCCGGTCTGTCTCAGGCACTGCCAAGCCAGGGGGCAAGTGTCAGATGTAGCATCTTTGAGACAGGCCACCCAGAGATGGGGGGACGAGCTCTTCAGATGGTCACTGTTCCGCCACTGGCTCCCCGGAGTCCACTGCTACCTGAATTGTCAAGAGAGCAAATTCCTCTGTCCCTGGGTCCCAAGAGGGTGAGGCTGGCAGTGTGCAACCCTGTAGGACAACCTTTTACCCCTCGGCTCCCGCTTGGTCGCCAGCAGGCAACTTGATGCGGTTCGAGGACCTTGTCATCCGCCTTCTCATGCATCCCCTGCCACTGGTGGAGACAGGTAATTGTTGCACTGCACACAAACACTATTGTTCTCCAACTTGTTGCCCCACCTTGGGTACCTCTGGGGTCCTTCAGGCCTGGGCCTGGAGAGATTCCCTTACCGGTCCTAACTGGATGCGAGGTTCAGGTGGCTACTGCAGGAATATGTGGTAGTTACATCACTATAGTGAGCACTCCCTGAAAAGAGGACCCAAATAGAAGTGGAACCTTTTTGTTGAGTAAGTCTTCTCTCCATTGAGAAGATCCTGAGAGCGTTTAGTGCTCTCTTTCCTGCAAGATGGGTTGGAGTAGGTTGTTTTCCTCCACCCTCAAAGTGCCTCGGTTATTACTTGACGCACATTATGATGCAGAAGCATGTGAAGCATGTCCTGTCCATCAAGTTCCTTAGGGAACAAGGATATTAAAGAAGCCTTGTGCCCTTCTTTATCCTCTTGGGCCTTATCTCTAGTGCCATCGCACTGAGAGACCGCCCCTGAGCCACTACAGGCAGTGAGTTAAAAAATCTGTTTTTACAGTTCTCCTGTTCGCATGGTCTCTACTAGAGGTTAGGGACTTACTCGCTTTCGGTCAACAAGTTGTGCCTGGAATTAGACTACTCTACTCTAGATATGTACTAATATCCCAAGTATATATGTGCCCAAGGTTCCTACCTCTCCCTTAAACTGGGACCAGGTGGTGAGCCTGCAAGCGCTGCCCCGGAGCAGGCAGACATTCTGCCATGTCGGATGTCAGACGACGAACAGAGCATTTTGATAAGCTGTAAATATTGTTAATAAAAATAAAGTACTTTACTTTCTTAAAACACATGGTGGTCATGGTTTAGCAGTACCTTTGTCTTTCTTTGTTTTTATTTTGAAGTAACATTAGACATCTGCAGTATTATTGTTCTTCAGTTTCATCAATCGTCATTTAGCTGCTGTGTTTTCTGATGCTTTTCTAAATGTATCATATTATCAATACAGATTTTTAATGGCAAGATTAGGCCGTAGTCATTTATCTTGTTAGTGTGCTTGTTTTAACAAGAGAAATAATCGACGTTCACTTATAACACAATACAGTTACATACAGCCCATTCTCACCCCCAAGGCGTCACTTAACTGACGCCTTGGGAAGCATTTGGACATGCTTCAATATCTGACGCTTTAGGCGCCTTTTAGCGTCAGTTAGATGACGCCCTAGGATCGCGTGTACCCTACCCCCACCCCACACCTCAACCTAACCGCGTCCTCTAACTGACGCTTTCCTTTAGCGTCAGTTAGATGACGCCGTAGGATCGCGTCATGTAAGTGACGCTAAAGGGCGCCTAAAACGTCAAATATTGAAGCATGGTCAAAGGTGACGCCTTGGGGTGAGAATGTGTTGTTACATACCATTGCAATACATCCATTTGAAGACATTGTTATGCAGCTCGCTCTGGCTCGAACATGTAAGGCTTGAAGGACAAGTCTAATCGGTGCAATTGACTGCACTCATGTTGCTATAAGGCCACCATCTGAAAAAGAATTTGCTTATGTTAATAGAAAGCATCTGCATTCTATTAATGTGCAAATCATATGTGACTCCAACATGACCCTCACAAACATTGTGGCACACAGGCCTGGTTCAACACATGAATCCTTTATCTTGACACATTGCAGTGTAGGGAACAGACTAAATGCAGGCGCAGTACGTGATGGCTGGCTTCTTGGTGAGTTTAACAATATTAAAATGTAGAAACTGTGAAAATTTGTTTTTAATATAATTATAACCTGCAGGCGACAGTGGCTACCCCCTGAGACGCTGGCTCCTCACCCCATTTTTAAACCCGCAGAGCGCAGAGGAAACTCATTATAACGAGGTCCACTCTCGTGCCCGCACAGTTGTGGAGCGAGCCATCGGCATCCTGAAAAGCAAATGGTGCGCTCTGGATGCCTCGGGTGGCAGACTTTATACCGTCCAGCAAAAAGTGTGCAAGACTGTCAGGGTGTGTGGTGTTTTGCACAATATAGCATTGAGAAACGGTATTCCTCTCCCTCCTAATCTCCCTCTACCCCAGCATTACGAACCCGAGCCACTGGCCCCTCCACAGGTCCACAAGAGGGAGATTAGAATTAGGTCAGTCATTTTTAAATAGGAATAGCCTTGAAACAATTATTCATGCTTTTATTTCTACACATCTTGACTATTGCAACTCATTATATGCTGGGTCACCTCTCGCTTCTATCTCACGTCTTCAGGTGGTCCATAACTCACTGGCAGCCGAAAACGAGATCACTTTACTTCAGTTCTTCGTTCTCTTCACCTGCTACCAGTCAGATTCAGAATCGATTCAAAAATTGTACTATTTGTCTATAAATCACTTAGCAACCAGGCCCCCAATTACATATCTGATTTAATCACTACTCATAATCCATCCAGATCACTCAGGTCAAGAGACCATCTCTTGACTGTCCTATGATCCCGCTTGAAACGTAGAGGTGATCGTGCTTTTGCAGTTTTCAGCCCCAAGCTGTGCACTACTACGGAAGCCCTGAACCGCAACCTTAAAAAAAAAAAAAAGTCCTGTGATTTCCTAAGATTTAATAACCACTTGTGGTTGAGGAGAGATTCTCTGATATGATTGTAAAGCACTTTGAGTGTAGGCATTGGCATATATGAAAGCGCTATATAAATGCCCTATTCATTCATTCATTCATTCATTCATAAAGCTGGATTTCTCCATCCAGCACGAAAACACCTCAGAAACACTGCCACTAGCATGTGTGACGTGTGTAGAATTTTGTTGAAAGCCCAGATAAAAGTAAAAAGCTACTATTTTGTGTTTATCCAGTGGACGCGCACTGTTATGAATGCACAATGTTTCGACTTTAATCTCGAAACATTTCGACTTTAATCTCGAAACATTTCGACTTTAATCTCGAAACATTTCGACTTTAATCTCGAAAAATTCCGACTTTAATCTCGAAAAATTCCGACTTTAATCTCGAAACATTTCGACTTTAATCTCGAAATGATTAAACATTTCGACTTTAATCTTTAAAGTCGAAACATTTCGACTTTAATCTCGAAAAATTCCGACTTTAACACTAGAACGGCCACAACGGTCATTTTGACCATTTTGAATTTTATATCTACAATAACTTTGTTGAAAAAAATAAAATAAAATCCTGCTGGTACCTGACTTTTCCTAAAATTGTCTGTATTTTCATTTAAAATGCTGTTCATATAAATTAAGTTACGTAAACGTAAGGCAAAACAAAAAAAAATGTACACATTTACCTATTTCGGCCATAGACGGTCATATTGACCGCACTGAATTTTGCGGTATTTTTCCGTTAAATATCCCGCGGTTGATCGTGTTCTCTCTCAACTGTCAACAGAAAGGTCCGTCCGGTCACCTCTGTAGCGGTGTTTGCTATATAATAATTTATACATTAGTTGTTGATCAGGGGAACAATCGGAGGTGGAAAGTGACCGTGACGTTTCCCGTGCATTTCCTCCTCATCAGAGAGTGATTCAGAGTCAGAGTCCACATCAAGGAAAAAGAGACGGCTGCTATCATCAGACACGGCGGATACAGATCCATTCGTGTCGGATGATCCTGGTGAGCTCTGCTGCCCTGTCCTGCGCTGTTTGTTTTGCTGCATGGGCTGTTCACTAGTTCTGCTCTATTATTATTATTATTAGCCTATTGACCACTTCGCAAATCGTCACTATCTAACATTTTCGTCATAGTTTTTGTCATTCAAACCAAGTTTTTATTTAGTTACCGTCTCGTTTTCGTCTTTGAAAAAATGTGGTTGACGAAAATAATTACGAAAATTATTAATCAACGAAAAAAACACTGTTTTAAATCTAACGGTCAAAATGACCGTTTGTGGCCGTTCTAGTAGTTTTGGAATTCTGGCACTTCTAGTGTTAATCTCAAAACATTTCGACTTTAATCTCGAAATGCTAGATTTTTTTTTTTTTTTACAGATTTTTTTTTTTTTTAAGATTTTTTTTTTTTCTGACTTTTTTTTTTTTTTTTGTTGCGGTTCAGGGCTTCCGTAGTGCACACTCTACCATTACATATTAAATCAGATTCCACATTAGCTGAATTCAAATCTCAGCTGAAAACACATTTTCCATTGCGGTCAGTGTACCATTACCTGTGTTTTAATTAATTACATCAATTTAACTTTATTTGTATTTGTTGTTTTTGTCTTGACTGCGATACACTGTCAGATGTTATACTGTTGTAGACGCCTGCATAGTTATAATTTTCTCCCTAATATTATCAATCTTGTAAACAAGTTCAAAAAGTCTTTACTGCTATGCTCTTCTTTATTTATTGTCAATAGCCACTGTATCCAATAAATATAGGGTTGTGTTTTTCTAAGAGAGTTGAAAAATAAGCAGATCTACCAGTTAAGGCCTTTCTGTACAAAATCAGCTCTCTGACCACAAAATTCAAAAAAAAGTTTTGTTTTCTTCCAGTTGCCCTCCATTTCTCGCTTGTTGTACCACTGCATTGAACTATTTTTTAAATCTTCTTTAAGCGCAAAGGAGCAACTGTGTCTAAAGTACTGGAAAAGAGAGAGTCAAAAGGTAGGCCTACTTAACAATAACAAGTTCTTCTAAGCTATCTGGGATGCTGAGGAGATGAAACTGATCAGGAATATTGAGGTATGAAGTCACAACCATCTGACCCTCGAATAGTCAGTATCTGCTGGGTTTACCTAAAATGACTAAACATAAGCAATAATGAAACACAACAGTATTTCAATATAAAATGTAATCTAAAATTAAACATCATACTAAATGATTAATAACATTGTACCTAAAATAATCTTGAAGCGTCAAACTTTTCTCCACATCAGCTGCTACTCTTTGTATATTTTCGATTAATATACAATAGCCTACAGTGGCCATTAAGCATGGAATGTTATTGCTGTTTACACAATTTCTCACACAAAGTTAACAAATAAGTAGAAATTTAACACTGTTCGTCAGTCATTTTGAAAGATACAATGACAAACGTTCGTAATGGGCTTTACTTTAAAATGTAGTTGCGTTAAACACTCCTTTAATGCTTTGATCGCATTTAATGATGTTATTTGCATGCCAAAGCTTACCGCACATACGTTTTTTAACAAGCCATTTGGTCTCCTCTCATTTGTGATTACATGCCTGTCTGCTCTTGACTAGCCTTTTTTCCCTTACTGTCTTTGCACAATGCGATTTTATTCACGCTGCGAGGAAGTCTGGATACCATGGACCAAATTTTCGCCTTAGCGAGGGGACCAATCACAGAACGGGGAGGGAGCAGCAAGACAATGACAACGTCTATGATGACACACTGAAGCAGTTTGTTTATACCTATGGATCAAACATGGCAGCAGACTCAAAGTTACCTTTCGATGCAGCCTTATAGGGGCTGTTTACACCTGGCCACTTCAGGCGTTTTCTCTGCTCGGATAGCTATCCGATTTATCAAAATGATTCCATTTACACCTGGTCACATAAATGTGTTTTTGCAAAACGGATGTAAATCTGATCTTCAATTCCCGCTGCAGATTTAATGGAGTGCACGTCACCGAAAGCAAAAGATATGAGCTGCATTTTATTGATCATCAGCTAATTTCAAAAAGACAGAACTGGTAAGATCATTTTGTTTCTTTACTTTTAATGAAGATGATTGTGTGTTAAGCGTCTGCGAATTACTTTCATTTTGATTTACGATAATTTTCTGCGCATTGGCTTGATGAAAAGACGGTCAGCTGCTCATCTGAGGTGATGCGTGTTGCAGTAGCGTTGTCATATCTGAGTAGCTTAAACACTAACACGTTTTTTTAAGCATTTTTGGGAGGAGTAAAATTTACATACATATTACATATGTTTCAACAATCAGATGGATTTACACTTGTCCAGTTTCGTATGGTATGCGACCTAGACCACCTCCTGAAGTGGTTTGAGTGATGCGTTGAATGCGTTTCGGAGGGCATTTACACCTGATCTTTAGCCTGGGAAAACCCAGACAACTTCCGGGAAATTTAGATTTGCTCTAAAAGTTAGTCTGGCAAAGAGCTCATTCTAGCCCATTTCCAATCCGCCGAAATCGCGACACCAATCAGAAACGTTGGGGCGGGATGACACGATGACGACAGCACAGCGACGGTGAAGCAGATTTTGTACCTTCACAAAGGGGTATGACGGTTATAGTAGAACACCGTTATTAGAACTCTATGAACGCCAAAACCATGTTATTAAAATATTTTTTTCACAAACATTTTTTTTTTATCATAGAGATTGTTTAAATACTAATATCAGCTTCCGCACGAGCGCGAAGGTGCGCTGCAAAAATGACGTGTTCCGTGCGCAAAACCGACCCAATTCCCCTTGGCTGTGTGCACTTGGCTTGGCTTTTTTTGTAGCGGCGCCGCGTCCGAAGATGAACAACTTCAAGCCGAATCTGCCTGAGCATGTACATTTCACCCATAGACAGTAAGGTCTCACCACACCGGCACGCAGTTTGCGTGTCTAAATTGCAAAGTTCATTGCAACGTTTTTTTGTTAAGGTTTTGTTAACTTGTTAACTGATTTATATAATGGAAAGCACATTCACTTATAGTTGTTTTGCTGTTAATTTTAAATAAACGTAGAGCAAGTAGCTAATCAGATTGTCTGCTCGTTTATTCAAATAGACGAACGTCGCTCTGCATACGTCATCTCCTTCAGCGCTCTGATAGGTCTATCCAATTGCGCCCAGAGACATTTGAGCGAGGTCCGTTGGTGACGCCCCTCTGGAAATGATTTGTCTACGAAGCTTTGCCAGACCATAACTTAGTTACAAACTGAGAATGGCCTGGTTTTAACCAGCCTAAATAGCCTTTTCACAATCAGATAGCTATCCAGTCACAGAAAACGAGGCCAGGTGTAAACAACCCCTTAGATATTGTTCTTAGTTTAGAACGCAAATAAATCTCTGACCCATCTTCTTCTTCGTTGTATAATTTATTTCGCTCTACATACGTCATCTGGTATAACTGAAACGATTGCCTATGAGCTACGTACAGGCGCAATTGTGTCTGACGTTAGCCAGGCTAGCTCTTAACAGCAATTTCTCTAAATTAGAAAATGAAATGAATGCAAAGCAAAATGAAACCATTGCAAGCTGCAGCATTCATCTGTGTTAAAATTATACAATGCAACGATTTTCAACTATGCTTTTAGCTTGTAAATATTCGTCTCACCATGGTTTAGCCTACACTGTCAAAAAGCCTCGTGCCTGAAACAAAAACCTTACAATAAAATGACACAATTTATTAACTTAACGTTGAGTATAAAACATTGAATGTCATTACACATAACATTTTGGGGAAAATTATCAAAAACTCTGGCGGTAACTGGCAACTTAAAAAAAAAATAATTAAGAACGTTTGTGGGGAAAGAGATAAGTCAGTCATTATTTGGTGTTATCGAAGGCGGGTTTATTCTCATTCTTAAGAGCATTTAAATGGACGAAAATCTGTTGAGTCCAGGATGAGTCCATCAATATTTCCCCAGAAGAGACTCATATTTAAATGTGCAGAGAACATTTTACCATATAGATTACCTCAAAGCTCACATGCACGGACTAAAAGCAACAAAACTTGCTGAGTGCAATGGATGTTTTTTTTTTTTTATTTGATAGAGACAGATCCCTACAACACATTCCCAAATATACAGTAGTTTGAGATGATAAAAAATTCTACCCTCAAACTTTTTAATGTTGATGAATTTTAATCGTTCTTTGATGATACACCAAGTTAATGAGTAGTTCAATGACTAACTCAAAGTAGAGCAGTATGTGTGCCTCCTTTCATGCTGTTTTTATAAAACATCCCAATGCAGATGAGCAGAGGAGTAGACTGAGATATTAATCATCTTCGCCCTATAAAACCTTGTCACCACACATATTGATGGTGTGAATCTTATTGATTGGCTCATGACACAGAGTGCTGGGTGAGCAGTACCGCTCAGTCATTACTTCTGAAGGAGGCCCAAATGAAGACATCATGCCCACAGGTTTAGAAATCAAGCACATGTCACAAATAGATATTTACTGAATCACTATCTTTTCAAATTAGTGAATTTGTAGTGATAGCTAACTATTGGAAAGGAGATCGAGGCAGCCGTGTTTTTAAAAAGCTTGAATCATAGTTTCAAAAGAACACTGCCGGAATCACATACAAGGTTGGGTTGGCCATTTGCAGCAAGTTTTTTTTTTTTTTTTTTTCAAAACTATTTATGGTTCTGTTCAAAAGTATGGGATTGGTAAGATTTGTTTTTAAAACAGTAAAAATGAGAAAATTTGAATATTAGCATGCAGAAGGATCATTTGACACTGATGCAAAGATGAATTTTGAGTATCATTATTCCAGTTATTCCATTACTTTATACTTAAGGAATAAATTACATTTTAAAATCTATTCAAGTGAAGAACGGTTATTTTAAACTGTAACATTATAAAATATTTCTATTTTACTGTATTTTGGATCAAATAAATTCAGCCTTGGTGAGTATATGAGACATTTTAAAAACATTATATATATATATACAGTATATGAAGAGTTCAGATGCAAAAGCCTCTAAGTGCCATTTGAAATTTTCTTCTTTAATGATGATTTTTATCAAGCTGGTATATTTAAGTTCAGTGATTTCACTTAAATGGCAATGATAATTACCTATTAATTGTTATTTAAGTGAAATTACTGAACTTAAATATACAAGTTTGATAAAAATCATCATTAAAGAAGAAAATTTCAAATGGCATTTAGAGGCTTTTGCATCTGAACTCTTCATATATATATATATATATATATATATATATATATACCTGATACTGATTATTTAATTGAAGAAATTGTAATTGGCTGCAAATGATAAATATTTGCAGAAAAAATATTAGAAGGCCGATCAAAAGTTTGTAATAATTAAAACATCTCTGGTTTATGTATTGTTTTTGTTTTTTTACTTTTTTTTTTTACTGATTGCCTGAGAATAGGAACGAGACACCACATTATGGTGTTGACACAATGGGAACGCCTTCAGCGTAGTACACGCCAAGCTATTGGCCTAGGACGAAGTCAGGTGATGCAACGTCATGCTTTATCAACTTTATCAAAATATTATCAAAATATAACAGTCAGTCAACTTTAAAAGTGAACTATCACTTTAAGGGTGTCTGTTCAGCAGTGGGAAACAGAGCGCAAGACCTTTCACAACTTCCTCCTGAATTCCTATTCATTATTTGCTCAATATGCCTGGTTTGTTAGAGTGTGTGTCCTAGGTATATATATATACCTATATAAAGACCATTTTTTTGTATCTTTGCTCATTCTGGAAGTTATTTTGTTTAGGCAGATATTTTGTGTTTGTATTACCTTGAGAGACATTTTACCCAGATCTTTGACCATCTGTACCTTCTTCAGCCCTCTTTTTGATGCTTGATTGTTTTGTGTGTATTCAAGAAGGATATTAAGTAAATACTGTTTAAAGACTACTATAGTATTAGTGCTCTGGGCTACCAGCAACACACTCTGGGTTTGAGCCCCGGTCATAACAGGGGAAAAATGCTTTTGAATAAACTCCAATAGATAACCAAGTCAGCTGGGTTAAGATGGCATTGCTCACACCATGATGAGAAAAAAAAGCCATTTATGAGCTTTCTAGTCCACTCTATGCCATTGTTGTCCACTAATATGTCCACCTCGTTGTACTTTATTATCAGCTCACATGGGGCACATGCTTTGGGACAAAGAAGGCCTCAGTAGTCTCTGAACAGAACATTTCCTATGTAAATAAATAAATTCAATATTCTGCGCCCACAGCCACCCACCCCTCCAATCTGATTGTGTATCAGTATGGTTGCCAAATGCTGGCACATAAAAGGTAGGGAAAACAACAACAAAACACTGATTTAGCAGATGCTTTTGTCAAAAGTGATTTACAAATGAAGAAAAGGAAAAGCAGCTTATTGGTGAAGTTAAGCATTAAAGTTGAAAGTTTTTGCTGTTTCTTCCAATATTGTTACTTTATCTTGATGATATTTTCAAATTATTGGGGAAAAATTAAATCTACATGGTTGTTTAAATACACAAAACATTTTAGTTCAGTAAAACATATTTTTAATGATCTTAAAATAAATTAATACATATAAAGCAATTATTAAATTTTCAGGAGAAATATTAAACAATTAGTTCAGTCCCTCATGCCCCCTCATTCAAAAGCAGATTAAGCACCAAAGTGATTTAGACTATATTTCCAGTCTTCATTTGTTTTCTTTGTGTGAGCTGAATGGGCTGAAAGTTGTGATTAATTGACAATACTATAGTTATTAATTGCTCTCCACTAATGATGTCAAGATACCAGTTACCAGATACTGATGTCAGTAACTGGCTGAGGTATCTGAGTACATCCGTTCGATCTCTGCAAACCAATCTCGGGGACGGATGCATCTGAAGAAGTGTTTCTGCATTAGCATCTTGAATGGAAGCTTGTAAAGGGCCCGGTTGAGAACTGGCAGGTTCAAGATTGGCCGTAGCCCTCCGCCTTTCTTGACAACAATGAAGTTGGGGATGTAGAACCCTGCCTTCATATTGGCTAGAAGGACAGGCTCTATTGCATTCCTTGCCAGTAGGATTGCGATTTCTGTCCCTAAGACTGGAGCATTGCTGGCCAGAACGGAAGTGAACTGGATGCCCCTGAACTTGGGGAGGACGCCGGGCGAACTGAATGGTCCAAATGAGTCTTTGAGACAGGCTGGGAAGCGCTAGCCTGGCCACCAGAGACCGTACAAGCGGGGTCAGAGGGACCGCAGATGTACCTGCAGTGGGGCAGTGAGGTAGAACGCAAGTACCCGACTCGGACAGCATAGCGGCCAGAAGTGGGGTCTGTGGGGAGTGGGAGTGTGGGGTGCAACACTTACCTAGCAGACCGGTCTCATCATATAGGTGATGCTTTTGACATTGCGTCTACATCCGACGCACATGGCACCCTTTAGCGTCAATATGAAACACACACATATATATATATATATATATATATATATATATATATATATGGTCCAGAAGGCGCCTCCTAGTGGTCTAACCCTAACACTACCCCAGACCTAAACCTACCCATAAACGACGAGTGTTATATTGACGCTAAAGGGTGCCATGTGCGTCGGATGTAGACACGTCAAAACACCCCAAAACAACTCATTCTGTGAACACCCCAAAGTCTATGAATAGAGATGAAAATTAGTATTTTCTCATAAATTGGAATGTTTTATGCAACTTTTAATGAATAGTCCAATGCAATAATTGAATACAAGATTTTAGAGGAGCAAATTTCCATATTTATTCCATTGCATCATACTGTAGCTGTCAAAAGATAAAGTGTCTAGAGAGGCTAGAACTATTGGTTATGTTCAAAGTGCAGAAAATTAGAGTTGTACGTGGTGTTTGCAAAGCACATAAGAAATTGTACCCTGGTAAGGCACGCTCTGTCTCCCATGATGGAAATCCATAAAATCCATTAAAAAAAAAAAATCACAAGTATCTCCATCATAGGGTGTAAACTGTGTAATCTAACCTCTGTCTTGCTGGCTTGCTTCAAATCTGGTTTTATTCCCTGTTGACATGAGATGGAAAGGTTCACATATGGTGTTTTCATTGATTGATTTGTTGATTGATCGATATCAAGTGTATATCAAAAACGTTTTATCTATCTATCTATCTATCTATCTATCTATCTATCTATCTATCTATCTATCTATCTATCTATCTATCTATCTATCTATCTATCTATCTATCTATCTATCTATCTATCTATCTATCTATCTATCTATCTATCTATCTATCTATCTATCTATCTATCTATCTATCTATCATGACACTTCATGTCAGGCTTTTGAAGAAAACCATAATTCCTCCATTCAATGAGGCCCAAGACATCAAGAGTCACGCAGACCTATAACAACCCAGCCACGACACATAATTGTGAATTACATGCCTTACCTTAACTGGATTTTAAGAACTTTGTGACTCTCAATGTCTTATGGCCTCATTGAATAGAGGAACTATGGTATTCTTCTGTATCTTGACAAGTAATTTAACTGTTCAAGTGAACTCAAAGACAGCCTATTTCTAGACTATTTGTGGGTGGCTGTTTGTGTGGCTTTTCAATTTGTGTCGATGAAGTATTATTCCTCCGTTCAATGAGGCCTAAGATATCGAGAGTCACGCAGACCTATAACAACTAAGCCACGACACATAATTGGGAATAACTTGCCTTACCTTAACACAGAATGGATTTTAAGGACTCTGCGTGCAGATCAATGGCCCCCAGCGTTTATATTTTTCCACGAATCTTTGAGTTAACTTACTAAAGCAGTGCCAACAGACCTTGATGCTCATGACAAGAATAGCATGTATAGTTATCTCTATTGAAGTTAATTAGGTTTGAATCGCTGTCATGCATGATAGAATGATATTTTTCTATTTTAGCCGACACATAATAATCCTCGATGATCAAATTACACAGAACTGAAATTACATGTCAAAATAAAAGTTTGTCAGTAATTTTGAGACACCCCCCCTCCCCCCATAGAATTTTTTTTTTAAAATCACCCCCCATAGTTCGCACCCTGGTCACTGTCTGGAAAGACGATCCATGTGTAACATTATAAGTAGATTGGATCCGTGCATTATGTCTTAAAATTATAACAACCTAATCACGCTGCTGTATGTGTCATTATTATTATTTTTTTCAATCCTTCTGCTGTCTGTATTTTATTATTATTATTTTAATGTTAATCAACTTGTTGCAAAAAATCACTCACGGCTTTTGACTGAATAAGTTTTGTAAGGATTTATTTATCTGTATTTAATTCATACAGTAGAGAATATGCAGTGTTATTTACATTTGATTACTTTATTCAATTACTGTATTTAATCTACCTAATCTGTATCTAAACACTGTTAGATCTACCTGAAAACCTTGATAAGCACTGTGTATTTGTATCATTGTTCTTTTGACAATTTACTTGTATTTAATGTTTGAAATTTTTATTTTATATTTTATATTATATTTATATATATATTTTTTATTCATTTGCATTGTTCTTGCATTCCATCACAGTTTCACCATAAAAAATAAATAAATAAATAAATATCATTGGTAACTTGAACATTTATGATACTTTTATTTGAGGAGACATGTACAATGCAAGAGACATCATCACCATTACTTAACATTAGAAAGCAATTTAAAGAAGAACATTTCAGGACAATAGGAACAATGAGAGCTGATTTGTCTGTGATCACCGTTAATCAAATAATAAAACTGCAAAAATGAATCGCCCATCAGAGACCCAGTGCTTTTTCCCTCAAACTCAAAAAAATGTGATTACAATCAGCAGGACCTTAAATTATAATGTATATGTCTTTCCCCTTGGGAATTCTTGGGCCACTTCTGGTGAGAGTGACACATCCAGTCTGACAGTAGTGTCAGTTCAAACACAGATCAGATTCGGATGCATATTACAGAGACTGGTACACCATCTTAACACAATATGTCACTACAGTTATCACATTTCTCAATCGAAATGATGAATAAAGTTGCCATGGCAGCATTTAATTAATTATGACACATGCAAATCTGTCTGTAATAGTTCATTTGATTTATTTGTTTTGCTCATTACTGAGATGTTACATAGCTCAGCATTCAAATTATTGCCTTTAAAATAAATAAATGACTATACAAGGGATATTTCACCCAGAAATGAAAATTCTTTCATAATTTAATAACCCTCATGTCAATCTAAACTTGTTAGACTTTTGTTCATCTTCAGAGCACAAATGAAGACATTTTTTTAATTAAATCTGAGAGATTTATGTGCCTTCGTTGACAGCCCACAAAACTACAGTATCATTTTTACGCTTCAAAAAACTCATAAAGTGATCGGCTTAGTCCACATTTTCTGATGAGGCTCGATTGCTTTATATGATAAACAGATTTAATTTAGGGTTTTATTCAGAAGATGCACGCAAGTCTTAAGGGTCTGGAAGGATGAATGAGTATAATTAATGACCATTTTTTTACATTTTTGGGTAAACTGAGCTTGATGTTTTTAAGACCTTTCAAAGTGCATGGATTCTTATTTGTTTTATTTGACATAACTCAGTTCATTCACTGTAAAAAAAAATTAACTTTAACTTAAAAAAGTAAGTAACCTGGTTGCCGTAAAATTTTAAGTTGTTTGAACTGGAAAAAGTGAGTTAATACAATGAAGGAGATTAATTTAATCATCATAAACTCAAAATAATAAGTTATCTCAACTAAATAAATTATTTAAGTTGATTTGACAAAAGCAAAAATGTTGTGATAACAAATCTTGAAAATATTTTTTTTACAGTGTTGTTATGAAAAGAAGGAGGCAGAAACCGGCGAACGTTCAAAAACTTTTAATTATAAATGAAAAAATAACAAAAACGAAAGTAAAGGCAGCAGTCCCTCATGGACGACTGCTGCCACATACAATAAAACAGAAACAAAACCAATCCAATTATCGATCTTCACTGTTGTCGCTAATAAAATTCTTTGACTGTTGTCGCTTTTATACTTTCACTCCTACTCCGTCACTCAACCAGCCTCACGCCGTTCTCTCCTGGCTCTCGGCCTTGTCTTGCTCGCCACATTCGTTTAAAGTTCAAAGATTTTTTGCCGTTAAAACTTTCATATAATTTAAAGGGTTGGTTGATTATGATTTCACTTTCTTAACTTTATTTTATTTAGTGTGTAATGTTGCTGTTTGAGCATAAACAACATCTGTAAAAAAGTTCAAAGGGGCAGCAGCTCATTTGCATTTAAAGGGCCATACACAAAAAGGGTCGTTTTTGCTCATCCTCAAAAAGTAATAACTTTAACATGCTATATAAAATATCTGTTGGGTATTTTGAGCTAAAACTTCACATACACACTCTGGAGACTTCAGAGATTTATTTTACATCCTGTGAAAAGGGCATTATACCACCCCTTAATCTAAAACAGTAGAGTCAACAACAAAACAAATGACTTTCTTATACACTCTCAGAAAAAAAGGTACAAAAGCTGTCACTGGGGCTGTACCTTTTCAAAAGGTACACTTTTGTACCCAAAGGCTGCATATTGGTACCTTAGTGGTACATATTAGCAACTGAAATGTACATATTAACACCTAAAATGTACATATTAGCACCTACAATGTACATATTAGCACCTGAAATGTACATATTAACACCTAAAATGTACATATTAGTACCTAAAATGTACATATTAGCACCTAAAATGTACATATTACCACATAAAATGTTCGTATTACCACCTAAAATGTACATATTACCTCCTAAAATGGACATATTAGCTCATGAAATATTAGCACCTAAAATGTACATATTAGCACCTAAAATGTACATATTACCACCTAAAACGGACATATTGGCTCATGAAATGGACGTATTAGCACCTAAAATGTACATATTAGCACCTAAAATGTACATTAGTACCTAAAATGTATATATTTCCACCTAAAATGTACATATTACCACCTAAAATGGACATATTAGCTCATGAAATGGACATTTTAGCACCTAAAATGTACATATTAACGCTTAAAATGTACATATTAGGACCTAAAATGGACATTATCAGCACCTAAAATGTACATATTAACACTCAAAATGTACATATTAACACTCAAAATGTACATATTAACTCTCAAAATGTACATATTAACACTCAAAATGTACATATTAACTCTCAAAATGTACATATTAGCACCTGAAATGGACAAAAGTTTACCTTTTGAAAAGGTACAGCCCCAGTGACAGCTTTTGTACCTTTTTTCTGAGAGTGTATGTTCCTGGTAATATTCTAAATATATTTGAATAAAAACATATTTGATCAAAGTTTAATAACATTTTCTATCTCTGAAATGACTTTACACTTTGTAACAAATCCATCTTATTTTTTTGACTGTTCCCTTCCAAATAACTTGGCTAAATTCAGCATGTAGCACCCATTTTCATGATCAAGTATATAGTATATCTAAATATATAATACATTTATTTTATATATAAAAAAATTAAATCCATTTTTAAATGTTAAAAAGAAAAAAAAATAATTCAAGTAATGTCCTGCCCACAAACAACAACAACAACAAAGCAAGCTTTCTTTTCCCATTATATTCATTTAAATGACCGGATTAATGGATATTTAGATTTAGCTCATTAATTCTATGGCAATGTATTAAACAAGATTGCTCTTACGCTTCACTGAATCTGAAGGCGCAGAACTGCGAATAGCTGATCACATCAACACATCAATAACAGCCAAAGATGCTTTATGATGTAGTTTAATGCATCGTGCATTCAGCAAGCTTCCTGTAGCTTATGCAGCATGTTCATTTCAGTCATTGATTTTGTCTCACTTGTCTCCCATAAACTTAGATCTGAGGGGCAGACAAGTTCCCTCTTTATCATTAAACATTGATTAATGTGTGAGTTGGTCACACTAGGCCTTGAAAAGATCATTAGTAGTGTTTACTAAGGCAATCATTATTACTACTGCTCATTCTCAAACCACTAATATAAGTATTCAATTTTGGTGAATCTGCTGCACTATGGCACTATGGCCATAAATGAATCAGACTCAGATTCAGCATGCACTTGGGGCAAAGCCTCTACTGGCTGTCAGAGATGTCAGTGTCTCTATAGCAAGCGCTTCTTACTTTAATACTTACTGGAGTTTTCTGTCTTTCAAGGTGCTTTCATGCTAGAGCTTTTTTCCGTGGAGAGTTTTTTTGACGTTAGACTTCCGTTTGTTTGTTGTAAAAGCCTTTGTCTGAAATCCAAGTCCTCTTGAAAAGGTAAACTAGATGTTGACAAATGGTTTTAAAGCAATCTGTCCTTACTGTACTTGTGGAAGTGTTTACATTATAGTTGGTATCTTTACAAGTTCGTGCTAATTAAAGTTTAATGTATTTTTCACAGCTAATGAAAAAGGTCTTTTAAGAGCAACTCGCCTACTTTGTATCCCCAGCAATGGATTTGCAGCAGAGACACAGAAGTGATGTTCTGTGAAGTTTTGGTGGCAAATCCAAAGGGACACATAACAACTGCCGCCTTTTTGTCCTGAGCTGTAATTTGGTGGCAGTTGTAAACAGCTGCCACTAGGATCCATGGTGATATTCACATTGATGATGCAGAGTCTACTGTATAGACCCAAAATTTGTGTCAGCTTTATAGCTCAGATATATGAGAATATCAATAATATACCAAAAATTAAGCTAATGTGCGGTTCCTGTTTGTTAATTTTTTGAGTATTCATTTTGAATAAGTGTAAATTGCCTAGGTTGTACATGTAATATGAGTGAATTTACTTGGATTAATGACTGAAATTTAAGTTTGTGGCCTGACCCTGCCTACTGCGCATGCCACTGAACTTTTTTGCTGCCATTCGAGAACTTTCGATGGATAGCCGACTACTAAAGTTGGGTGAGTATTTAACAAACTAGGTTTTTTTTCATTCTCCTAAAATACATCTTACCTGTTTCTAACGCAGCCAGTGTTGTCACCATTTCCTTCTCCCCTTGTTGTCATGTACGTGACATTACAGGTCACGCAAGATATAAATGACTAACAGCTAAAAATGCTAACAATGTGGCCTCTGCTTCAGTTCTGCCATTTAAACGCGATTGCTACTCTACGTCTGAGGTAAAACACGCCCCCTCATTAGCATACAGAGCAAAAAAAAATTAACAAATAAATACATGTAAATAAAAGTGGAAATAAATAAATGCATAAATGAAAAAATAAATGTGAAAAAATAATTATAAATAAATAAGGAAATAAAAGTATAAATAGTCATAGTCAAATAGTGAAATAGTTTTTTTTTTTTTTTTACATTTCTTCGCATAATTCTTAATTTGTTTATTTATTTATTCATTTTTAATTTATGCAGGTTTGGTCCTCCATTAAGTCCCCTTCAAAAAAAATAAATAAAAAATAGCTGGGTAACTGTAATGGTTATGTTATTTTGGGTTAAACTATGGTTGCCATGGTTGACCTGCAGTCTATTAAGTCTCTCTACATGCATTCCTTTTTATTTCATTAACTCAGTGCTGGTTACGTTCAAAATGCTGAGTGGATTCTGAATTTGGGCGCAGCTGAAATCTTAATTGAATTTGCTTGTGTACGCTTACGGAAAATCCATGCTTATTCTGTTTTTGTAAATTGATGTAAGTTGGAGCAAATACAGCCATCTGCCGTGGAATGGAAATGGGTGGAGGAAGAGTTGGCTGCTGAAAAAATCTCCCCCTTAACGCTCATTATGCTAAAACTGTTGAGTGGGTGTATGTTTTGCATACTAAATTTCCATATGGAAGACATGACTCTTTTAACATGCTCTTTTTCATGTATAGTACCAGATGATTTTTGCCTGATATTGCAACCTGGATGCGGTGATATACGCTATCTAATTTTTGTATTTGCTATATTTCAGAATTTTAATGCCCTAATAAGGTGTTGGGGTGTGATAAAGGCAATATGCATTTCCTTCAACATAATGGAGACGCAGATATGCATGTCTAATATTGATCTTATACAGCAGTTAAGCGTCACATCTCACAGCACAAGAGCTGTATGTTCAGTTGTATTCCAATATATATATATATATATATTGCCTTTTGACTTTTTGACATTGACTTTTTCACCATTGTGAAAAAAATACTACCTTATTCTGGTTACCTTATTCTTTTGTGTTCAACAGAAGAAAAAAACTACAGATTTGGGACGCCTTGAGGGGAAGTAAGTGATGACAGAATTTACATTTTTTGGTGAACTATCCCTTTAAGTCATTATCATTCATGTCAGCACAAACGTATCTTTCCATGCAAATGAGGCTCATTATATGTTGCGGCATAAATTCATAATACCATGGTAAATTAAATTTCATTTAAATACATATTTAAGTACATTTTCTATTGATGATGACAGAAGTAATTCATCAAATGATGGAGAAGAGTGTCGTGTATCCATGCGTTTTGTAAAGCCGATTCAGTTGCCATAGTGGAGCAAAAGTAGCATGTTCCTAGCATAGCATGCTGTTGTGGAAGTCTGTCACATCCTCTACAACATTAGCACTCAGAACTGACCTGCACATGGGAAATTGCAAACTGCATTCAGAATTCATTTTGTGTGTTCATTCTCGCCTTTTATGATTTGCATAATTCCATTAGTGAATGGGGTGCTAAAACAGCAAAGACAGCACATGAAAATAAATAGAATTATCAGCAGCCTCAATTCAATCTTGGTGATTTACCCCATTCCCTTGTTAATTTCTTCACATGCATTTGCAGATAGATGTGTTAGTATTACACACAGCAGCATCAAACTTTGTTTTACATTCATTTACTGAGATTTACAGACTAGAGATATGTAAACCCCATACATGCTTTCATAAATGTTTACTTGCACAACACCTTCACTTAAAATTGACATCAAGAAGAATCTTAGACTACTCTGCTTCCATCGGTTGCAACTTTCCTTCAATCTCCATTCGTCCAGGTCACTTCTGCTAAGGATTTGCGATTTGAGTAAGAGGGATTTTCCCTTAAATATTTGATGGTGCTGTTGAGGTTTGATCCAGCACAAAGCTGGCATGGAAAATTGTGTCAGGCAACATGTGAGAGTCCTTTTGGAATTTGGAAATAAATCAAAGCTATCAGCGTGGTGTTGGCATCCTGGCAATATTTATGAATTAAATGGATTAATTGGTAAATATTGCATCTGGAACCCTAGGTTTTATTTAGAATCACTCCCCTGAATCAGTATTTCTTCTTGACGATTTGTTACTGTAGTTTTGTTCAAACTTGCTGATTTTGATAATCAAATGAAGCATGAAATGTAAAATCCTCCAATCTATTTTCTAAATGTTATAGATCCTATTGTGAGCATCATGCACAAGCACATGCAAAAACATTTGTTTGACCGAGACATTTTTCATTTCAATATCACTTTATCTTCAAGTGAAACAAACAAACAAAAAAAACGTCTCTATACCTTGAACTTCTTAAAGGGATAATCCACTTTTTTTTTTGGAAATTTTACAGCTCAAACAGTTAAAACAATTGAGTTTTACCGTTTTCGAATCCATTCAGCCAATTTTCTGATATTTAGAAGAATATTTGTAACCAGACAGTTTCTGGTCTCATTGACTACCATAGTATATAGCTTTTCCTACTATGGAAGTCAATGAGACCAGAAATGGTCTGGGTTACTGATATTCTTCTAAATATCAGAAAATCGCCTGAATTGATTCGAAAACGGTAAAACCAAACTGTTTAACTCTGGGGGAGTTGTAAAATGAGCCTATTTCCAAAAAAAAGTGGATTATCCCTTTAAATCAGTTTATAATCAACTGAAAGCTCACATTCAGATCTACCTCCATCCAATCAACAAACGACAAACAGAATTCCCTGAACTGCATTTTATTTGTTGCATACATTCACTTGGATGAACACTCACCAGCCATTTTATTAGGTACACCTGTTCAACTGCTTGTTATATCAACTGCTAGTTATATCAAATATCAAATAACATGGCAACAACTCAATGCATCAGAATGAGGAACAAAGGTGACTTAAATCACTTGAATGGTGGTTGGTGACAGACTAGTTTGAGTATTTCAAAAACTGCTACCTGGGATCTCTAGGGTATACATAATGGTCAGAAAAAGAGAAAATATCAAGAGAACAACAGTTCTGTAGGCGAAAATCCCTTGTTGATGCCAGAGGTCTGAGGAGAATAGACTGGTTTGAGCTGATAGAAAGGCAACAGTAACTCACTCGTTAACTGAGGTCTGCGGAAGAGCATGTCTGAATGCACAATAAATTGAACCTTGAAGCAGATGGACTACAGCAGCAGAAGACTACTCTGTCAGCTAAGAATGGGAAACTGAGGCTACAAAATTGGAAAAACTTGCCTGTTCTGTGTCTCGATTTCTGCTGCCACATTCAAATGGCATAGGGGCAGAATTTGACATAAACAACATGGAAGCTTGAATCCATTATGCTTTGTATCAGCAGTTCAGGCTTCTGGGGGTGGTGTAATGGTGTGAGGATATTTTCTTGCAGCCCTTCGTTGCATTTGAGCATTGTTTAATATGCTTTGTTTGAAAATTGTTGCTGATCATGTCCACCCCTTTATGACCATAGCATAGCATCTTCGGATGGCTACGGTAACACTTTATTTGAAGGGGTGTGCATAAGACTGACATGACACTGTCATAAACATGACATTACACCTGTCATGAATATGAAGGAGTCTATATGAATGTTTATGACTGTTGTCATTTAACTGCTTTTAATGCAAAGTTGACATTGTTTAAAGTGTCTTTGTTATGACAACTTGACATTAACCAAGAAATCATAACTAGTCCAACGTGTTCCACTTTACTTGTGGTAAGGGGGAACATAATTGACACAAAGCATTTGACAGTGTAATAACCCTTAATGACATCTTTATAACTAGTACAATGTGTTCCACTTTACTTGAGGGCACAGTTATAACAACCAAAGTTAAAACCAACCATAACATACAGTATGACATGGTAATGTAATGTTAACACAAAGCTAAATAACTTCTTTAAGTTTGATAATTAGTCCTGTTATGACATTTGTGACAGGTTATGATTTCTTGGTTAATGTCAAGTTGTCATAACAAAGATATTTTTGTCTTGGTTAATGTCACGTTGTCATAACAAAGTCATTTTTTGCCTTTGTTAATGTCAAGTTGTCATAACAAAGACACTTTAGACAATGTCAACTTTGCATTAAAAGTGTCATAATTTACCGAATGACACTTAATGACAAAAGTCATAAACATTCATAAAGACTCCTTCATCATGACAGATGTTATGTCATGTTTATGACAGTGTCATGTCTTATGCACACCCCTTCAAATAAAGTGTTACCGAGTTGACTATAATTAAATGGCATCCACAGTCACCAGATATCAACCCGTTAGAGCTCCTTTGGGATGTGGTGGAACAGGAGATTCACACCATGGGATGTGCAGCCGACAAATCTGCAGCAATTGCGTGACGCTATCATATCATTATGGACCAAAATCTATGAGCAATGTTTCCAGCACCTTTGTTGAATCTTACGGCAGTTTTGAAAGCAAAAGGGGGTCCAACCCATTATGTGTACCTAATAAGGTGGTGAGTATATGTCGGAATATGAAAAGAAATATCACTACTTCTGTTACATTGCAACCTAAAAGAGGACATATTATTCTTATTTTTATTTTTTTACATTTTCAACTTTCTTTAGTGTATAATGTTGCAAGAAAAGGTCTACAAACTTACAAAATCACAAAGTCCACTCCAAAGGGAGTTATTCTCTATATCAAAGTGCACTGTTTCTAAACTCTCTTTAACACCTCGATTGTAGTCTTGAGCATTCTCCGGGGAATGTAGCCTACATGTCGCAGCATTTAAGTAATTCCAACCCAAGGCATATGCAAAAAAAAAAAAAAACAAAAGAGAGAGAGAGAGAGAGAGAGAGAGAAAGAGAGAGAGAGAGAGAGAGAGAGAGAGAGAGAGAGAGAGAGAGAGAGAAAACAAAGGTTCATCCGCCTTTTTAGGGTACCCTTAAACGTCGGTTAGATGACGTTATCGGATCCTAACCCTACCCCAGACCTAAACCTACCCCTAAACCTACCCCGTCACCTAACCAACGTTAAAGGTAAAGCGTCAGTTGTATGACGGCCCGGGATCGTCAACTAACCGATGTTTAAGGGTACCCTAAAAAGGCGGATGTTGACGTATGGTCAAAAGACGTCCCAAGACGTCAGTTATATGACGACTTGGGATGAGACTGTGTTAATTTAACTGAACAGAAAGTCCTACCAACTGATTTGATTGGCAAAAAGAAAAAAAATGTACAGTATTTGGATGCTCATGATGAATTTAAATTAGCTCGAGAACTGAGGAATGCGACAACTTCCAGTCTCAATTGGTTTGACCCTCTCCCACAAAATGTTTTCTTTATATTAAAATGACATACAAATGTTGACAATTATAAAGCACAAAGAAAGAAATTAAGCACTAATTGTCTTTTAAAATCATCACCTATCAACACAGTCTTTTCTAATATGGGCTTTTCTGAAGGAACATAAAATAATACAGAATTAATCATTTATTGTGAAAAAAAAGCTGTATGTTGGGATTGATACAAGTGGCACACACACTTTCCAATTGACTCTTTTTAAGAAGTTTACAGATCAATCATGTGAGTGTACCCCCCCCCCCCCCCATGCCAATTAGATTCCATAATGTCTCCCAATAACTATATTATAATTTACAGAATTTTCTGTCTAAATCAGCAGCATGTATCAGTGTCACTGATCTTACTTACAGTATATAATTTAATCAGATCTCTTTTGTGTGTGTGTAATTATAGTACACAGTGTTGTTTAATGTTTTTTGTTTGTTTGTTTGTTTGTTTTGTGTGTGTGTATGGGCCATCTGCATTCAGCAACCAATCAATAACATATAGTCAAGGTTTGTGTGATTGAAGATAACAATATATTAACCAGAAAACATTTCTTAATTGAAGAGATGGAGCACTCATTTTAATTACAGTAGAACAAAGGAATATACTTCAAATATGTATGAGGATGTTTCCAATGACTGCCTTGATGAACATGGCTGAACCAAAGTAATTATCTGATGCTGCTGTCAAGTCAGTTAATGTTGTCGTGCACTAGAGCTTCTCTACTATCCTCAATTCACCTAAGCATTTAATTAAATGCTTGATATGCAAACAGAGCCAAACAATTTCATCAAGAAGGCTTGGAGCCATTTTATTCTTCTGCTTTGTTGCATGGTTATCATGACTCTTGCTGCTCCAGGAGATTTGACAGTCTTTCTGAATCAGAATGCAACAGTTTGTCTCTATGTGCATTGTTGATCAGCCCTTATTTTGAAGCATCAGTCCACTTTTCACAGTAAATTAGTTTTACTGTTTTTTTTTTGTTTTTTTTTTTATATCAAGTTTTTATTTGATATTAATAAACAGACTGCAATGGTCAGATTTTTCTCTGCCTTAGTACATCACAATAGATTAAATAATAATGAAAAAGTAATATTTCTTACATTACATATTATTATTATTTTTTTGGTAAATTTCCTGGATTTAGATTATTTCTGGCTTTGAACATGATTTGTGCAGTCTTAAATTAAACCACGTCAATTAACTTCTATGTGACTTTAAGAAAAATGAGTTTGTCTGTTCTGTATGAACGTTATTATTGATTCTGATTGCTCTCTTTTGAAATATTCTTTCAAATAATATTCTTTCGAACTGTTGAGACTGTTTTGCAAAAATGGCTCCTGCCTGTATACACGAAGTGGACTGTCTTTATAAAAAATCTTTGTATTAAATTGTCTGTACACTTACAAATTTCTCAATGCTTTGTTTTTCATGTAGGTACCCTCATTATGTTACTGTGTTAGTGTGGGGCTATTTTGAGTCTTGTTAGTGGTATTATAGCGATTTATTTTTACTTAATATATGCCCCCATATTCTAGCGTTATACGTGAAAACAATGAAACAAATCCTGAAAATCATGAAAACAAATCTCAGAGAACGGTCGACTATCAATGTGTTATTAGACCAAAGGTTAATTTTGCGCCGGAGTTCACCTTTAATGCAGCATAATACAAAATACCTGAGCTGGAAGCGATGCTACCAAATTTACAGAATTTCAGAATTTGGGTGTGCATTTGTCTAAGGAGATTGTATGGCTGGATGCCTAATTATATGCACCTATTAATAATGGCTACGGCTGAAATAGCCAGTTTTGGTCATGTAGTGTAAATTTGTCCACTGCTGAAGATATATTATAGACATTACAAAATACTTTAATATTTGGTGAGCCATGTTGAATTTAGGGCTGGCTATCTAAATAAATAAACAATAACATGCAAAGAGGACAGTCATGTTAAATTATTAACAAGGGTTAACTGTCATCATCATGTTGGTTTGAATGTAAAATCACACCCTGAATGGTTATAATGTCAGTGTAACGATCACCAGCTGAAAAGTCAGTTAGGTGACGCCTTGAGGGTGAGAATGGGCTGGTTCCTCTCACAAACTACATTTCCCATAACTCACTGCCAGACTGATCAGCACTCATCTCATTCACCTGTTTCTCATTATCTTGTTTAGTTCACACCATAAATACCTTGTGTTCACGTTCATTGTGAAGTCTTGTTTTGCTGTTGGTTGCAATTCTGAGCGTTATCCTCCCGAGTTTGATTCCTGTGTTTGACCCGTGGATTGTTTATCGTTGCTGACACCTTCTCTGCCTGCCCTGACCCTGGACTGTTTCACTGCACTCTGATTCTCTCTGCCTGCCCCGACCCTTTGCTTGTATCTGGCTTGTCTCTGCCTTGACTCCATTTCCCTGTTTACTGTTGTTGATCCCTGCCTGTTTGACTACTCTAATAAATACTGCGAATGGATTCCCTTGTGTCTGCTGCATCGTAACTAACAGGGTGTGAAAAATAGTTAAAAAGAGCAGAGAGAGGGTTAAAGTTAACACTTTTGTTTTCTTTAGTCTTGCTGCTCTAAATGCAAGTTTACAGAGTGTGTATAGAATTTTAAAATGTGATTTCTGTTATTATATTGGTGTGGTTATTCAAACAATGACAATTATAGTGCATGATTGCCATTGAATTAATTCCAGTGCATTAAATATTTTAGTGCATTGATTTATGAGTTTGAGCAAAGGCATAGCAGGGCTTGAGCATTCCAAGTGTCTTCTTTCATAATTTCAAAAGTTAGTATTATTAGCACTTCCAGTTCCATCGCCCTGGATGTCAGTAGGTTGTTTTTTTTCAAATGGGTTTTTGTAAAATTTTTATTATTTTTTAAAGATCTTGATAAAGGCGGTTGCTAACAGTCTTTAACGTTAGTCACCAGCATGCCTCTTGATGTCAGGAAAGTGAGGATTATACACACAGCTCTTACTAGCTTGCTTCGGTTACACTCAGCCCCCCAAACCTCACTTCGATTTTGGTCACTCATGGCACAAATTTAACCCCTCTGGTTCTACTCTCACTGCTCCGAGCGGGATTTAAACTGGCATTTTTGGCAAATGAGAGTGCGCTGCTTGATTGCTCGACTTTTTGTCACTCGGATTCAAAATTACATTATGCACGTGCAGTACCATGAGAATGTTTATTTACCTATCATGTCTTATGACTCGGTCAGTTGAGGAAACTAAATATTTTCTAAATATTACATATATCTTCTGACATATATGCCAGCTTTCTTTATAGATATATAATCGAGGCAAAGTAGGCAATTATGCTTACTGTAGCTCCAGTAACATCATTGTGGTGGCTTTCTCTAGTTCTGACTAGAGAAACCCTGGTTTTAGTAGATCATTTAGATTAGAAACGTGATGAATTAGAAGCTCTTAATAGAAACTACCCCATTTTATTTTCTGACACCCCATCTTAAACCCACTTAATTGAGCATGACATCGTAGATGTGTATCTGAAGAGAATTGGAAATTGGAATCGGAAATTGGAAACAGAGGTGCAGCATATGTTGGACAATGGTATTGCTGAGCCATTTTGCTCAAATTGGGCTTCACCCTGCCTTCTGGTTAACAAGTCTGATTCCACTTTCAGACCCTGCACTGATTATAGAAAAGTATATGTTACTAAAGCAGACCTTTACCCTCTTCCTTGGATGTAGGACTCTATTGATCAAGTTGAGTCAGCAAAGTTAGTAAATTTGATCTTTTAAACAGGTATTGGCAATCTCTTTTGCTCTCAACGAAGGCGGTCACATTTTCTCTCCCTCTCCCTCCCCTAATCTCCCCTGCTTTGCTCCTTTCATCTACTGTCTTGTTCTTTGAGAGACTCTCTCAGCACTGCTCTACAAACTAAAAAAATCATAGATTTGATCACCTTTTCTCTTAAAGCAATTGACACCATCTTCTCAACAAGAAGCTTGGGTTCGGGGGAACCTGACTGCCCTGCCGGAATATTCGCAGCTGGTGCCCTGGTTTATCGAGGAATTATGAAGACGGTGACAGCTGTACAAAGCCTCACAAGGCTGCCCATCATGTTTGAAGTGGTGGGCAGAGCTGTCAGCACTGAGACTGTGTCTATGAAACACAATATGGATAACATCATGGAGAAGCTCACAGCTTTGCAAAGGCAAATGGATCGTTTCGGAGACCAAAATGGACCAGGAGAATAGCCGTGTAAAGTGAATGCGGCTAGTCACCTGAAGACCAAACAATCCCAATCTTATCTGTTTCGGCAATTGACCAAGGCCACAGTTGGATCAACAACCCCCCGGAAGAGCACTGCAGTGAGCCGCTCTTGTGTTCCTTCCCCAACTCCCCAGACACCTGGTGATTGTTGACTCTGTCTGGTACCTGATCAAGGTTGTCTCCATGCCAACTTGCTGTGTATCGCTATGACAATCCTGTGGACTGAGGCACCTAGATTACGATGCCAGGCATAGCGACTTTCCAGGCCTACACATACATGAACTCTTACATATATATATATATATATATATATATATATATATATATATATACGGATATACAATCACACGTCCCATACCACATCCCTCGCCTTCGCCACTTTGTACCCCCAGTCTGACAGGTGTGTGTCACCTTGTTTTGTTTTGTACCCCCAGTCTGACAGGTGTGTGTCAGGCACTGGTCACCTGTGACTAGCATCTGAAATGGCTGCAGGACCGGATGGCTGCTTGCCTGTGCTGGGCTACCTCCTTCCCCCACCCCTCACCCTTGTTGCAAGTCTTGTTGTAAAATGTACAGATTGTGTGCTAATGTTGCTGAAGTGTATTTTGCTGTTCCCATAATGTACTCCTGGAGGAGCATAGTCTGTGGGTTGCTTTTTTCTCCTCACCTTTCCTCATGTTGTTATGCTGTATTTTTCTTCTTGAAATTTCTCACTTGTGAGACCAATAAAGGCATTATCTAATCTAATTTAAACTAATCTAATCTAAGTACCCCTTACCAAAAGAGCCTGTGAGATTGCTGCCTTTGACAGTGATGCCTTTCGGCTTGCAGAATGCTCCAGCCACCTTCCAGAGACTAAGCTACAGTTACATACGTACCTAGCCAAGGTTGTTCGTCAGGGTTTTGTTTGTCCCATGGAAGCCAAGGTCCAGGCTGTGAAGTAGTTCCCATAGCCCTCCACAAAGAAATAACTGATGTGCTTCCTGGGAATGACTGTACTTTTTATAAAATCTTTTCGGTAGTAGTGTCTCTATCACTGACCAATCTGTTGACGGCTAAGGCTGAATTTATGTGGTCCACCCAATGTCAAGAGGCATTTCATGCAGTTGAGACTTTTTTGTGTTTAGCACCTGTGTTGGCAGCACCAAATTTCAGCGCCTCTTTCTCTCAAATTGCTCCCCAGGTACCAGGGCTGCAGAGTTGGAGGGACGGATAGTCAGCCAGGGGATGCGGGTGACTGCTAGGAGCCGGGACTGGTATATATACTGGTAATTTTGGGTTGAGGGTGGGACCCTCATTTTAAGGAGGGTGGTGTCATGCCCCCTCCTCTGCCTTGCAGGGGTACAGGAGGGTCATTGCAGGCCCTTTGTGGTTTTATTTAGTTTCCACTCAGTCGTGTTGACACACACAGATTCACACATCCCTGCACTTTACATACACCTTATGTGGCAGGATGGACTGTGGTTGAATCCAGTTCCTCCTCCCCATTGTTTATAGTGGCTTTTATCCTTCCCATCCAGTCTATGATTGGCTCATGGTGTGTTCCTGGTGGCCAATCATGTCAGGAGAATGATGTTATAGCTCGAGCGTTCCCCCTGGGGGCAGTGCATGACGCTGGTGGCAGAGGTGTCCAGCTGAATGGACACACTCCAGCCAGACGAGGTGAGTAGGCCGGTATGGTTCCTTGGATAGGCCGGTATGGTTCCTCTTTAGACAAACTTCAAGTGACAGGACAGGGGCGTATAGCTGGATGGACACACTCAAGTGTGTCCATCCTATTCCTAAGCATTTACATTACAAAAGACATTACTAGGACCACTGATACCACTGCACAAGTAAAAAGGGCACAGAAGTGGTTGTTTTTCCCAAGGACCAACATGACATCATGACTTTTGCGTAAACATATACGCCACTTTCGAGTCAGGTGGCGTGTTATCTCCACGCATTTTGTGCTATCCGCGTGTATGCGTATATGTCTATGCCATTAACGTCCGCGTCATTCCGCGTGTCTGAACACGCAGTCAAATCTCCAGTCATAAATGCCATTAACCCCAGTGACGGTTAAGTTTAGGGATGGGGTTGAGGTAAGTCATATCTTTTTTTTACCTAGGATGGTAAGGGAACAGTCATAAATGCCATTAACCCCAGTGACGGTTAGGTTTAGGGACGGAGTTGAGGTAAGTCATATATTTATATAACGTTGAGTCAACGGCGTTCATAAACACGCTGAAAGGCGATTATGTGTCTTGATAGCACGCCAAAAATGGAAATACGAATTGGCGTGTCACACACATGCTACTTCATGAGATCAGTCTGCGAGGACACCGAAAAAGCCGGACTGCCACAAGAACTGCTGGGAACCTTCCACCATTGTTCAATAGAAAGTATCATACTGCATTTCAACATGGTATCTCAGTTACACTGCAGCAGACAGGAGGGAACTTCAACATGTCATCTCTAATGAACAATGAACAGTGGGCCTAGTCCATCTGTCCCATTTAGTTTTTGATTTGATAGTTTTTGATTTGGCAGCGGCTTGACCCACAGCAGGCAAGATTAGTCTCCACAGACCAAAAAGCATGGAGACAAGTGATCAAATGAGTTTGAAATCCCGTAGCACCCACAGCAGCATACTGTTTGCGATGTCGTCCTCCCCAAGATAGGGATTAAGTAAGAAGTAGAAGTTACCCAGCAGCTCTCTGGCTCATTTTTTTTTTATTTTTTTTTTTTTATTTGGCTGTATAAATAATTCACAAAAAGGTTCTTATGGTTTCCAACGCCAATGGAAACACAATAAATTATAAAAATACACAATAAATTAAACAAATGTTGCACAATAAATTATAAAAATAGATTTAATTTTGATAAAGTTGATCAAAAACGTTGCCCGGAGTGAGATCCAATCAAAGCTTGTGTTGTTACCTTGTTAAATTGATTTGGCCAATTATGTTATTTGTTGAACCGGCATCATTCTGAGGCCATGAGTCTACAACCCAACCTGGAGAGACCGGTGTATCTCAGCAAGAAAACATCAAGGTAAGATTTGTTTTGCAATGTTTATACACCCATATATGTTAATGCTTTTCATATAAGTTGTTTTTAAGACTGCAAGCAGTTAGTAGATGGTAGATTATCACAGTTTATACAATGACACAATTCTGTGAATGGTAGCTTATGCTTTTTGCAAGTGCAGTCCCCCACCCCACCACACATTAAGGGGTTTTGCATTAGCAATCCCAGGTTGTATTATCTTATCTATTTCTTGGATATTATACTATATATTCTACATGCAGGTTACAAGAGAGTTTGTTCTCTTTCATAGTAGCTTCTAGGCAAGGCTATGTCTCAATAAAGCTCATCTTCCTCGTACATATACAAACCCTGTTAGACAGACTGACCTAAAGAATTTGAGAAATATCTACATTTGATAAAAACCTTCACTGTTGTTAGCTGTCTTTTCTCTCTTCTTACATGGTGCATGAATGTGTTCTTTGTTGGTAAAGAGCATGTAGCATTTTCTGTGAAAAATCTAACATTAGCCAGCATATCTTGGACGTCTTCAGAGTTTAAGTTAAATGTCCATTCGGCTTTTTCAGCTACTGTACTCTCTATGGTTTTCAGGTTCACCCAAAAGTGTGTACATTGCACACTTGAGGCACGGTGAGGTAAGTATTAAATTACTAATTTCGAGGTCTGACCCACCCCCTACAAAACTACAAGTGCTTGAACATACAGCTCAAGGTGTCTCAGAAGTAATCTGAGTCAAAGGGGGGCTGGGGTTTAAGGCCATGCAATCCAGTTTTGTTCAGAAAACCCAAATGTTTATTAATGCTGTAATATATCTGCCCCATAGCCTACACAAGGCCTCTTAAACAAGGCTCTTGGACTCTGAGGGCTCCCTGGAACTTACTGTACGAAGGCCCCAAATTCTCTTATAGATCTATTTACACACTTTGAGCTTATTTTTGTGTGTGAAAAGTATTGGAAAAATAACTATTTATGACATCGTAACTGCCCATTTTCCCTAAGTTGAAGTGAGACTAATTTTTTAACATTGCCTATATTTTATTTGCCTCATTTGCATAACATTTTATTGCCTAATCATAAATGATCCAACAAAATGGGCCTGGAGAGAGCAATAGAGTATGTTTTAGCATAGTTATAAAATTTGGACTGCAAAAAGTAAAAACGCACATCCTTCACTATACAGTTGTTTGAACAACTGAAAGATGCACCTTCAAATAAAAAAAAAAAGTAGATATTCAAATACATATTCGGCAAAAAAGGTTTTCTACATTTTAAAGTTAAATGCATTAATCTGAGCTTTTATGGTTCAGAAACATAAGAGCTCAAACACATGTGAATAGCCTAGAAAATCATTAGAAAGGATTGTTAAACAATAATAATAAGTGTATTGTGATTCTCTAAACATATGCTGACCAAACAGAATTTCATTAGGTTAAGTAACAACATTTAACAATGTTTACATCAATTAATTTTGGTAAATATCAGGTAGGCTATCTTATAAAGCTAATGTTAATTTTTCTCAAAGAACAATCACTAATGCATAGGCTATAGGGAGTTGGTATTATTATTAAAGGTTAAAATTAACAAATCAAATATAATATTTTTTATGATAACGTTATAATATTTTAAGGATATGAGTAAAATTATAATATGTGAGTGCATAAATTTAGCACAAATTACTCTCTCTATATCTCTATGTTGTTAATTATGCCTGGTTGGGGGCTTTTGGAGATATGGCCTTTACAAGTCATAATCCGTCCCTGGGGTACGACGTAGGTACGGCATAAGTTCGGCGCAGAAGTATAAATTGAGCTTTATTGTTATATACTTCTTTTTCAGAGCTGCTAACTCCATTTTGTTGATGTGTACTACTGTGTGCATACAATGACAATAAAGATTCTTATCTTATCTGCATTGTAGGACGGTTGAGAGCACAGAGATAGTCCTTGTAGTGCTTCATAAAATGCCAATACTTTACCCTCTATACCCAATCTCAAGGTGACACATGTAATCTATTCAGCACAGAATATCAGTGTATTATGATTTGCAAGGCTCATTCAGACACTGACAATCTATCATGTGTCAGGAACCCAAAGGCTATCATTTGTAGAGGATGTCAAATTATGAGTAGTTTGTACGTTTCTCTGGCCCTTTGTCCTCTAGTATTCCGTTTTCTGTGTGTGTGAATATCGTAATGCATGGTTTCCTATACATTAGCAGGTATCGTTTGGATTGCTGAGGGACACAGACCTTAGGTAGGGTAGGTAAGGTTTCAGTTTCGATTGATTTAGAAATTATTTAGTAAAGAGAAATGTTAAAGGTTACACTTTTATACCGTTTGAAACTCTCTTCACATGCTGATAGCAACCAATAATAAGTGGTATACATATTAAAGCATGCATATATCTTGTGTAGAAGTCTTAGGACCAAAAATGTTTGTACAATCATTGCGTTCGGTCCGATTGGACACTCTTCAGCCGGAACGTGATCCACGTACAGCCATCACCGGAAGTCAATGATTATAGTTTATAATTATTTTACTTGATTATTTATTTGATTATTTATTTGATTAATTATTTGAGCAGTAAGGATTACTTTTATGATGGATGGATGAGCTTTTTTGGCTTCAAATTCTCAGGCTCTAATTTTAAAGCTTAAAGAGCTTTAAGAGCAGAGTTTATATAACTCTGATTGTGTTTGGCTGAAAGAAGAAACTCATAAACACCTAGCATGGCTTGGCTTGTGAGGAAATAATGGGATTTTTTTTTACCGTTACCAGGTTAATTCTTCTATTTTAAAGCGAGTTCTCAGGACAAGAAGAGGTATTTAAACTGTAGTGTAATGCATTAAGAAAGATGAACTTGGCACTGCTGAAATATCCAGCTGAGAGGCATGTTCGGCCATGTCACTGTTGTTCAGATTAGTGTATGTTTATGTGTAATTGAGTCTTCTAATTGAGTCTTAATTAAGATAAGTCTTTGAATTTTGGCATCACTGGGTGGCCACCCGAATTTGGCACCAAGTGTACAAGTTCAAACCAACTTGCAAAATTAGGCTCAGTGTCCTATTTAGTTAATCTTCTCTGTTGTGATCATTATTTATTTTTGGTAATTAACACGACTGAAATAAATAAAGTAAACTACCATCTCTGCTATAGTTTCACTTAAACCCAAAACTTAAAGTCCAAAATTATTTTACAATATAAAAATAAATGTACAATGTTTGCATTATATATATTAAAACTGTAACAAGGTTAGGTTGACAATATTGATTAATCAGTCTTAATTTTAATTAACCAATATCTATTCTTAAATCCTCTGTGCTGTTTTCTGTTGATGCATGAATACAACTTTATTTGTAAAGTGCATCCCATTCAAACATCATAATCTTTATGTTTTGTTACATTCGATATGAAACAAAGTCTTCGCTTTCAAATGCAAAATTCAAAATTCGTTTTGGCGCTTTTTAATGCGTCTGTTTAATAACAGCTACCTCAGTTCAATTGGCATGTAAACTGATAATCTCTTCCACTTTACTGCTATAGATGAAAATAAAAATGAATGGACATCTGAATGTATGTTTAAAGAAACTGTACTTCTTACTGAAATGCATTATGTGATGAACCAATGAAAGACACTACTATTAATAGAAAAAGCTTAACTAATCAGTAGTATGTAATACCAAATTTAGGTCTGATGGTTCCTTTTAATTAATAATTACTGAATGAGATTGGCCTCATTAATAACCATCAACTAAATATGACAAAGAATTGCCGATTAGAGTTCATGTGCCAATTATCCTTCATTGATAGTTGCTTTATTCTAAAGTTGTATTTGTCCTTAAGAAAAACTGACACACAGTATCTGATATCCAAACTAATTTATATCTTATCAAATCAAGAGGTTGCGAACCAAAATTGACTTAATTTGTGAAAAATGTCAATATCCATCCATAATCTGTAAGTAACCACACAGAACACCCTATACAAAAGCTAAAACCCTTTCTGAACACCCTAACATAATCAAGGTGATTTTCACAGGCTATGAGATAGACAGAGAAATACATTATCTTTATGTCTATTGTTCCACAGCAATGATCCAGAATGCGCTTGAATGTTATGAGGAGTCTGACTTCCGGAATGAACCATGTGCACGATTATACTCCACAAGACCAGTCCGAGGCAGATTTATTAGCCAGAAATGAGGGAGTTCATGCTAGTTTGCACAGTGCATGTGATCGATGAAGTGGCTCAGTGGGCCGTAGCGAGTGTGACAAGGGAGCCTGAGTTAAAAGAATACAATATTTGTCATTTTAAGATGATGGGCCAGCCAGCTCACAGCTCCCAGGCAGCAGTCTCTTCTCACAAATGGCTCACATTTATATCCGTACAAAGCAGTGAGATCTACTGAGTGAGATGATTAATGAGTTTGGGTGCCACTCTCATAAATCCAGCTTTCCTTTGTGGTCTGTTCAACTGAGCATGACATGGATGCTTCTCCAAGCATATTTTTATCATGTAGCATTTGTTATGGTATTTGTCAGGTATTCTAGTGAATAATAAAGTTATTAATTATATATATATATATATATATATATATATATATATATATAATAGTCATTTTATATATATATATATATATATATATATATATATATATATATATATATATATATATATATATATATATTATAGTTTTTTTTATTTTTTGGTGCTTATTTAAAGAGCTTTTTATTTAAATGTTATTGTATTTTACATTTAAAGTCAATATAATTTTTTTTTCACTATAAAATATTTTGATGCAATAATGCAGTATTTTTGTAAATTAATTATGCATTCATAAATCTATTTATCTAAAAAAAAAATTAATTCATGTGCCCACGTAATCTTTAATAAAAATAACTTTTCTTCTCATCTCTTCTCTGTTGTGAGATTGGGACAACCTGTCACTCGCATGAGATCGACCAAAACCTCAACCACCCAATCAATTCCCAATAGACAAAATAAGTCCCGCCCTACACTTTTTCTTGTTTGAGAAGCAGTTTCACTCTGACAAAGACTACTGCAACTTCTGTTTCATTTCGACTTTAACAACTCCAAACTTGAAACAAGAGTATTTTAAAATGATTTGTTCCAAATCTAAATTGTGCGTGGATGAGCTGCATTTAGAGCCCTTATAAAATGCAGATATACTTGACACTTGTCAGAAATGCTAAAATCTGATAATCCTGCTTGTTTCAATATGTACTTCTTACTAAAATCCAAAACTGTTTTAGATCAAAGACCATTTGAAGGTTTTGGTAACATTTACAAATGCCATTGACACACACACACACACACAAATTGTAAGACAAACTCTCACTGGAAGACATTTCAAAATCATTAGACTACAGACGATTTATTTTATCTCACTTAGGTGTCTCTCATGCCATAGCAACCATTTCTTGCCATTTTCTTATCAGTGAACTCAAATGCAAAAGTATCAGCTTTCAACAAGTGCTCGGTCTCTATTATTGCTTCCATTGTTCTCAGACTTTGGGCTCTGTGTGTCTGCTGATATGCTGCGGCTGTGAAAATTCACCAGTAGTCGAACCATTTCCACAGCCTCTGGAGATTTAGGAGTGTATTTCTTTCAGGCTACAGCAACAACATATGCTGTTGTCCCTCCAGAGATGGGAATAATTCATATCGAATTCATGTAAACATATATTTACCTTTAAAAATTAGTGGGCAGCTTTGCATTTTAGAGCTGGTCTGCATGTATTATTTAAGAGAGAGTTAAGTTTTAATCACAGCAGCCAGGGAACTTTTATTAAACGAAAACTTGTCTATATAATGATAATGTGTCTGTGTGCTTTGTACAAAACCCACATTTCATTCAAGAGATGTGTCATGAATATACTGTTGAATTTCAGAAGTATCCAGAATTCAGGAGTTTAGGATGTATTTCATGAATCTGTATAGATTTGGAATTTAGTCTGATGTGCACAAAATATTGTGTTTTGCACCTGGATGTGGACAATTCAGATACAAATATGTACAGTATGTCCTGGTGACAAAGAAACAGTGGGATGAGATTTTCCCCACCATTTCCAAGTTTCAGCAATCTGTATTTTCACTGTTATATGGAAGAAGATGCTGTTACAGATCTTCTGAAATATACAACACAGTCTCATGAAGATGCGTATCTATACCACGAGTGTCATTTCTCGTGGCATTTATACGGCAAAAGTGTTTTTTTCGTGTATATGGTACGCACTAAAAAACCCTGGGTTACGTTTAGGGGGGAGGGGAGTTCGTGTGTATTATACGGAAAAAAGTGCGTATCATATGTACGCGAAAATCGCGTGCCATATACACGCAAAAACTGTTTTTAGCGTATAAATGCAACGAGAAATGACATTCGTGCCATAGATACGAACTTTCATGAGATCAGGCTGGAAATATACTCCGTATCCAGAGACAAGTAAAGTGGGATATCTGTGCAAACCAGAAGGAGCGAATAGAAGCTGTTTATGCACAAGTAGCAGAAGGTTAACATGATCACCAAACATTCACCAGCATATAAATCAAAAATACCTAATGTTACTTTGCAAACTTGGGGGTGTTGATGGACTCAATCTACTCTACCTACTGTATGTTTTGTTCATCATTCTGAATCCAGTCTCAAAAAATTCTCAGCTTTTTTATTGAAGTTTTGTTTGCAACATACACCCATATTTTTAAGCGTTGATGGAAAAAAAAAAAAATGAATGAAGCTAGAAACAATTTTTTTTAAGGCAAAGGCTCTATTCTTTCTTTTGATATACTGACTGTTTACATATTCCTACAAAAAAAAATATATATATATATATATATAAAGCTGGTGCTGGCTTGCTAGACTAACCATGTTCTGTACAACAATGATGTTCCATACAGATTAACTTTAACCGCCGACAATACATATCTGTGTCGTCTTCATTTCTTCCTCTTTCTCCAGCTGTTTGTTCCAGTGATTTTTCAGTAAGTTTGCCAGGTACACCCACTTCGCTTGAAAATAATCCATGGGCAAGCTATAGTTTAGACAGCGGTTTGAGTGGGGAGACAACTAGAGTAGTGAAAATGTACATTTCAATTTCATTTATGCTTTTCCCAGTATAACAGTTTTTGTTGACTAAATGCTGTGAAATGGGAATTTTTAAACGATTGCGGCCGATGACCGTTTAGCGCCACTCTCAGGCAGCAAAAATAGCAGCACGTCTGTCAGCAGTGCAGTGATGATGTTTATATTCATAAAGGGTCAAATAAGTTAATATTACCAAAAATTGTTACATCAATTGAATATTTTAACATTAAAATTGATCAGTTTATCAGTTAACTTTACCGTTGAAATCAAGTTGCGCTCTGTACGGAACACAATTACGCGCCTGTACGGAACATCGTTAACGCTTATCATCTTCCGTACACAGGTGGAGTTGGTAGTTTTCCCCACTTTTCTCAAAAACGATCGGTCCAAAAGACATCAATCAAAGTGTGGACCAATCAATGGATATTCCCCTGGAGAATGATCACACAAACATGCTAGTCTTGCTCTCAGAAACAGAGGAGTGGTCCCTGACGTGCGGTGGTAGGCGAAACGTGTACGGAACATGGTTAGTCTACGTTAGGCTGCTTACAGTAATGCTGATGAGGAAATAGTTAACCAACCTAACCTTACCCAAATCCCATCATAATAGCAGAAAAAGTGTTTTGCAATACAACATGGATACAACAAGCACACTCTACCCAATGCATTCTCATTCTTTAGCATCATATAGAATGCTATATAACAAAACGGCGCTATACTACGCACATGGCACCTGTTATCGTTAATATAACACGCACTGTGATGGTTAGGTTTAGGTGTGGGGTAGGGTAGGGTAGTCTCATATTACGCTAAAGGATTTATGACGCCTTGGTTTCTCGTGAATATTAACGATAAAGGGTGCCATGAGCCATGTGCGTAGTATAGCGCCATTTTGTCATATACAGTAGCATTCTATGTGACGCTAAAGGATGAGAACGGGCTGCTCTACCTCACTTTTTTATGTAAATACACTACATAGTGGTTAAAAACACTTAGTACGCCCGGTTTCACATACTCCGCCCCTCTGTTCTGCTGGCGTTTTAACACAATGCACGTGGAGTGTTGCCTTGACAACAGTTGATATTTTGGAGAAGGAATGGTTGCGGGGAGCCTCTGAGGACACTTCTGTGCAACCGTATCAGTTTGAACCGGAGAAGTTCGACAATTAAGGCTTGAACAGGACGTTTCTGAATGGTTGGTTAACATAATGTCACTTTGATCTATCTTTACACACCGGCAGGGTAGAGTAGTGAGATACGGATGCCGTGTGTTTACTGATGTATACGTTAGTTCGTGGTCTTTTTTTTGTTTTGTTTTTTCGCGACATGCAAAGATTAATATAAAGATTAATAAAACTTTACACTCACTCGTTCTGGAGTTGCAGCAGAAACATGAATAGTTGGTGCCAATTCTTTTTTCAGAAGCAGCTTCTTAGCAAAACCAACTTTATACTGATCCTCGTTTATAAAGCAGTCTGCTGAGAAATGATTCGCGCAAACATGAAAGCATTGACATTGCTCGTGGGGAATATTCCCTTTGAAAACAACACTCAGCCACTGCGTCTTCAGCGTTTCGGATTTAGAAACATCAAAATGACTGCTGTGTTTGTTATTACACCCAAGAACAGAACACGACAATCGCTTGAGACGATTCTTCTCCAGTGTATCAACAGTCAACAATAGCGAACTATGATGACAGCTCGCTCAGGGCGGGTCTGTGTTGAAACCAGCCCATTCTCACCCCCAAGGCGTCACTTAACTGACGCCTTGGGAAGCATTTGGACATGCTTCAATATCTGACGCTTTAGGCGCCCTTTAGCGTCACTTAGATGACGCCCTAGGATCGCGTGTACCCTACCCCTACCCCACACCTAAACCTAACCGCGTCCTCTAACTGACGCTTTCCTTTAGCGTCAGTAGATGACGCCGTAGGATCGCGTCATGTAAGTGTTTAGTGACGTCACAAAATTGAAAGGCTCAATTTGAGACAGGAAAACATATAAGGAGATTGAGACAAAAACACTGGATGGATTTTTATAATTATGATGGTTGTGTACAGGCACTGGCAACACACATTTCAGTACAATCAACTTGTAAAAGTGCATGTACCATTATATGATCCCTTTAACAAATAAATATTGACAGAGTAAAAATCTTCTTCTGCAGAGGCGGTCTTACACCTATGATGTCATAAATGGGCACATTCAAAAACGAGTCGTTCTCTTGGCTTGGTTTCAATAAAAGCTGTTGGACTAACTATTTTTTTTCAGCTATGACACCTCCAGGATATTATGATGACGTCTTATATGTCAAAATCTCAATTCATAATCCCTTTAAGCCTTGTCTGTGAAAACAGAGGGCTAAAGAGTGACCAAAAAAAGTTGCATCCATTTCTAATAATTTCTTACTCTCTTGCAACAAACTTTTTTTCCTTATGTTTGTTACAGACAGTCGTTCAGAAGATGTATATTCATATTAATGTAATATTTTAGTATAATTTAATTATTTAATCCAGAAATAAAATATAGAGCTAACATATTTACATGTTTTCTCACAATTTACTGTAACCTTTCTCATGGATATGTCATTCTCTTCTCTGCTTCAATGGAACTTTCTTCAGAGTTTTATATGTAATAAAAATAAATAAATAAAGGTGTTTTGTTGAAATTTCGGACTGGGGTGTCTCAGGGGTGATCATTATCCTGACTGCTCTTGCTTTGCTGTGATGCGTTTAAAGTATTTCAAGAGCGAGTGAACGACTGGGATGAGCTGGACTTGATGAATCCTGACCTCTTTGAATAAAAGCACATCACTTCAGATAGTTTTAGGCATGAAAATAAGATATTTGAATCCGAAATGCGTGGAAAGTGTTCAGAATACTGACCACTGTATTAAGGAATTTAAGAGCTCACACAATGCGTTTCTTCATAACCGTTGCAGAGCGCTGGCGCACTGAAGCATTTCTTTTTTTCTTTTTTTATAGTTCACAGTTTCTATCATATTTATTGTTATTATCTTGACAAACTATACATCACAAAAAAGATAAGACTCAAGTTTCATTATATGAACACTATTGTATTCTGAGAAATTTATAGTGACAGTTATGTCTTAATTTGTGCCAGGAGTTAAGTAATTAAAAAATGAGTCAATACCTTTGATATTGAATTGAATTGAATTTCTCTTTATTGAACATGTAAAAAAAAAAAAACAAACACAACAGCAAAAACTGAATAAAAGTAAAAAATAAATAGTTAATCATCAACATCAAGAAAAAAGATCATCTACAGATATGAATTATGAGCGTCAGCCCCTCCCATAAAAAAAAAAAAAAAAAAAAAAAAAAAAAACCCTTCCTGTGCCATTCCAGGAACTGCCTGACACAAACAAAGCTAACTGAGATTGCTGTAACATGCAGATAAAGATGTTTTGAAGACAATAAACATGATTGCAATGATATTTGATTTACCTGTGTTCTTCGAGCCCTGTCAGGTATTTCATAATAATAGATTATATTTATAATGTAATGCTAATCGATATAGACTTTATTGTGCAGAATAGGCCTACTATAATAGTTTTTTTTTTACATTAAAAAATAATAATAATAATAAATCTGAAGCCAAGTCAGATCACAGAAGGTTATTTAAAACACTCGACTGGCATTATAAAGTAAGTTTGGAGCTCAAACATGTTTTTAATCTCATAAATTGTTGTGTATTCATGGTGTAGCCAGAGCCATAGAGAGAGAGAGAGAGAGTTATGACACTCCCATAGACCGACGTAGGAACTTAGGAATGCGGAAGTATTCCTAAGTTTGGAAGTTTGGAACTATTGTGTTGTGGAGCAGCCAATAGTTCCAAACACTGATAGTTCCAGCATTGAACCACATTCATTTTCAGTACTTCTAAAGTACACTCGCTGGTAAATTAATCAAATTACTGTTTTGTTTTGTTTTTGTTTTGTTTTTTTACTTTTACACACATTAGCTGACCTCTCGTGAATCTAGTCCCCTCCCCATTTGCTAAGCCCGGCCAGACTGTTTACATGGGAAAACCCGGAACCGGCTTGGTGTGCCCTTGAAATAGCTCCCAGGAAAACAACGTTAAAAGCAAATAGTTCTGTTTTTTCGTCATCTGTTTCACCTGGTCTGCATTATCATTGTGTTAGTTTGTTTGCTATATGAGACTAGCAGTCTCGTCAAGTCCAAGTTTGTGGAGGAGTACTCAGCATCTCAAAAACGCCACGCCAATATTGATTCTCGTTTTATTTCTACTTTTATCCCAAAGTCATGGTCCTTCTTGCCATGGTCCATAATGCTTGATTAAAACAACAACAGCGTGAGCGTGCAGCTGGACATAACACAGCTCTCCACGTCTGTCACCATGGTTACTATGGCAGTACAAGCAGAAACCAGAGATATGGCAGGTATTACGTCATTGACAGGCGACAAGTGAGAAAGGGCGGGCACTATTTAAAATTGTGAATTATCTCTGAATTTATGAATTATTAAAACAAAAATAAACATTTAGGGTAATCTAAGTAATGTAAGAAATATGTAACACTGTGCAAGTGGTTTTTGGATACTTGGATACATAGTTTACCTTTAAGAGAATCAATTTATTGAAGTGAACAGAATGTAAGCCATTTTCAGAATGCATCCATCCCAAGTGCTAGGAAAAATAATACTTATACTACAACACTACCTTTCAAGGGAACTCGAGCTGCGTCAAATACTGTGGGAATGCCCCTGCGTGTGTGCATCATGAAGCACGTATGGAATTAGTCCAATGGTAAGATGGAACGTCACAGGCGGGTGACGTCATCGACCAGGAAACTATAAAGCACCCCAAAAACACAAGCGCAACAGCTAAGTGCTATATGTGCTATATGTGAATCTAGTGTAAACTCTCAGAGTGTCTGTATCACATTTTACACCACACAAACATTTTTATTTTTTTTTATGAGAGACTATGGCGAGCGAACAGCAGTTTAAGAAGTGTGTTCCTCCCTGCTCGCGCTATCTAACGGGCGGGGATACACACGTTCTTCTTGTTGTTTGTTTGGGAGTGCAGCATGCTCCCTGCGGTTTGGGTCCCGCTTCTGCCAAGGCAGAGCGGTGGCGCTTATCGTGGGGATCGCAAATGGATCTTTCAGAGGGATTAGAGATGGGCTCAGCCTTATCTAATACATATATAGCCTTATATAGCCTTATCTATATAAGGCTACATATACTGTGTATAGCCTTATCTAATAATCTAATATATATATATATATATATATATATATATATATATATATATATATATATATATGAAGAGTTCAGATGCAAAAGCCTCTAAGTGCCATTTGAAATTTTCTTCTAGAATGATCATTTTTATCAAGCTTCTATATTTAAGTTCAGTGATTTCACTTAAATGGCAATGATAATTACCTATTAATTGTTAATTGTTTAAGTGAAATTACTGAACTTAAATATACACGTTTGACAAAAATCATCATCAAAGAAGAACATTTCAAATGGCATTTAGAGGCTTTTGCATCTGAACTCTTCATATATATATATATATATATATGTATATATATATTAGGGCTGTGAAACAAAAGTATTTTGTTTACAAAATATATGTATGTGTACTGTGTATAATTATTTTGTATACACACACACACACTATATATATATATATATATATATATATATATATATATATATATATATATATATATATATATATATATATATATATGGACAATAAGATCAGAACTGTGATTTCCTGTTCATTTTAAGTTTTTGTTTTGTCCTTGTTTTTTTTGTTTTTTTAATACCATGATCATCTTCTATGCTTTTTGCACATTTGCATGTTCAAGGGTCTATGGCCACCTGCACAGGTCTGTGTCAATCTTCGATGAGCCCAGCTTACAGATCTGGGGACGGTTATGCAAACAGTGTGTAATTGGGTTTATTAATCAAATATATCACTGGACAAGCCCCCATGCTGGTACGAACGCTTTTTATTTACGGAGAAAGAACCTCTAGTCTTCCTCCTTTGATCTCTGAATTGCTGGCAACGGCTGATTTTCTCTGAATGAAAGCCAGTCTGCAGCGCTGTCTCCCTCCACAGCAGTCGCTCTGCTGAGCACAAAGCGCAATGTAACAACAAGATTTTCAGCCCATAACAAACCATATAAATGCTAACCCAGAACTTAAAAAGATTTTTTCAGTTTCTTTTCAAGCCAAAATGAGAAAGGTGATTTCATGTTGGTTCTGGTATGGTTATAGAGTTGGCGAGAGGAGTTTTCTAGAGTTCCATAGACTATGTTACTACGGTTCATGTCCTTGCTGTTATAGAGTTTTGAAAGCCCCACCATCTAAGTGCAAGTCTTTCATATGTTTTGAGTTGAGAGTTAAGCCCAGAGTTAAGTTCCAGCCCAAATATAGAGTAAAAAGTATTGATGATGATGTGATTCATGCGCATACATGTCAGTCAGCAGGGCATTGCACATCAAGTTCGTAAATAAAGAGTTTTATTAAGTCCATTTTACAATCTGATTTTGGCCGCCTCTCAATTTCTCAAATGGGTTAAACCAGCTTTTAAATCACCAATTAAAGATATTACCTCAGAAGTTCAAGTAAATGCACTAGAAATCCACACTCATTCAAGGGTGTGCATCTATTGCATGGACGGAGAGAAAGCACTGCCACTGACACCTGCAGGATTTCACCTGATGGTGATTTTTATTTTACACTACAAAAGTTAAAGGGACTATGTGTAACTTTTTATGTATTTTTTTATTTAAAATCAATATTTTTATTCATAAATATGTCCTCAAAGGTGTACAAATACCTCTGCCAGTTATCTGACTTATCCTCGTAAACGAAGAATTTATTATCTTTATATAAATGGGATGGGTAAGTCCACGGAGGCTTTCATGTTGATCCGCCATCTTGAAAAACTATAATAGCAGAGAGGGACATAAAGTACAAGCCCAACGCGTTTCCACAGCGCGCTTTTGCTCAGAGCCGGTGTGATGTGACTGAAAGCAACTGAAGCAGAGGCTCACTGCCCGGCAAGTTTAAAAGCTGCATTAAAAATCCTTGTTGCCAAAAAAGTAAAACAAAAAAAGATTGTAAAAGGAAACATGAACACCTTGATACACCGGAGATTACAAAAAAACACGCGTTAATGTCGGGATAGCTTTAGCCATAGAGCTAATGCAGGAGAAAGATTTCAAAAGAGACGTGTCGAGAAGAGAAGTCCTGCTTTCTTCTCGACAGGTAAGTCAATGTTACAGTCTGAATTACAAGATTTTTTTTTTGTTTGGTTGTGTACTTTATGATATAGACAGATGAACATTTATAGTTAAAAGTTGATGATGATAACTTGGCTACTGCAGAAAATATAACGAATAAAGAAGGCTTAACTACTTATTACAATAGTTCATGTTTTTCACAGTCAGTAATTCATACTGTAACATTCATTTATTCGTTGTGTCAAGTTGCTAGTTTGAAATAACAAACCTGTTCACCAGAAGGAACACTCGACGAGATGCAAATCCTGTCACAGTTTTTTTGATAGATAATGATTACCGTAGAAGCAACACACATTTGAAAAAGTGAGGTGCTGGAGAGCACAATTCGTTTGAATGCAAAATACATTTTCACTGCTGGAGAGCACAATTAGTTTGAATGCAAAATACATTTTCACCGCTAGATGGCAGCAATTTCTACACATAGTCCTTTAAATAAGCATATCTGTTCCGTCCAACCCGGTCTCATCCCAAATCGTCATATAACTGACGTTTTGGGACGTCTTTTGACCATACGTCAATATTCGCCTTTTTAGGGCCCCCTTAAACGTCGGTAGATGAGGTTATGGGATCCTAACTCTACCCCATACCTAAACTTAACCCTAAACCTAACCCGTCACTAACTGACGTTAAAGGTAAAGCGTCAGTTGTATGACGGCCCGGGATCGCCATCTACCGACGTTTAAGGGGGCCCTAAAAAGGCGGATATTGACGTATGGTCAAAATACGTCCCAAAACGTCAGTTATATGACGATTTGGGATGAGACTGTGTTATTCCGTCAGAGCAACAGCACCGCATAATGAGTCTGGTCTCTATATCTACAGACGTTTTTTAAATCTGAACTCCAAAAAGTAATGAAATTAGTGCATGGAAACAACTGTAAATACAGCGCTGGTTGTTCTCTGTTGTTATATATGACCCAGGAGCTGGGTAACGCAAGAACTAACCAAATACTGAAAAAAATAACACTCAAAAATTACCCAAGAGGCTTAATCCAGGACTGAGTCGATGACACAGTGAAAGGCAGAATGCTTTTTTTTTTTTTTTCACTTTCGGGCAGCCAGGAAAGAAAGGTCATTTCATGGGGTCTTTAAATGACAACACACTTGGATGGCGCTAAAAAGGATCTGAAATGTTCTAGCCCATTACCTGTGTACACCCTCACTGTTTCTGATATTTGTTTTCCAGTTGAACAGTCATCCTGGGAGAGCCATTGTTTTGAACAAAACCGTGCTCCTTTGCTCTGCAATGAGAAAATAGAGTCCTATTTTATTCTGCCAAGATTCAGGTCTCTTTAGAAAATGTAATGGAAACATTGTGTCAAGTGTCAAAGCGATGAATAACATTTTGTAGCGTTGAGCTCAGAATGTCTCTTTGTTGGTGAGTCATAATGGGGTGGTGGTGTACTGACTGAAGGACTCTTGGGACAGTGCAAATAAATGCATGCGCTCCCAAAAGGGTAAGAAGGGATCGCTCTGTCTCTTTGAAGGATGAGCAAGCATTTGCATGCTCTGCACAGCAATCCTTATTTCCAATATTGAAACCGAATGAAATGAGCTGAAATATCCTCAGAGACCAAGATTCATATTTATTTATATACTTTCATTTTGTTGTTTTAATTTCTCTATAAATCTTTGCTGTATAAATGGACATTTTTCTATGGATTGTGATGATATGGAGCACAAAGGTGACCATTATAAAACGATCATAGAGGGACATTAATGGATTTCTTAGCAAAACATGATTCGAATGGGTATTTGGCATTGCCATATGCTGGTTTCACACAGATGACTGTTGTAATATAGAACCTGGATTTCTTCATTTGTCTTATAATACAATACATGTCTGTGATGGTTTCAGTGTGTGCACCATCATGACTTGGTGAGTGAATTTGAATGTAATTTAGCCATGATTATAAACACCAATGAGAAAAAAAAAATAATTAAAATGACAACACAGGGCTATCCAATAAAAAAAAAAAAATGCATGATCCTTTTTTTTTTGTTGTTTCTCGAACAGCTGCAGGGTCATGTGTTTATGTAAAAATACATACAGTGAGCTTAACAAGGTTAGCCAGCTGGACATTTGGTCACCGGCCCAGGAGCACAATCACACCCAGGAGGTCAGGATACACAACTGTAAAAATGAAGCAAACGATGTTCCCAACATTCACTGAGTTTCACATATTAAAAATATGTTCTTCTTTTTTTTTTTTTTCTTGGAATGTTAAAATTCAGAATTCTTCAGTTTTATCCCCATTAAAAAATATTATTTTATTTTTTTATTATGAACTGTATGCAACAAAAAATTGCACACAAACATCATAGGGACTGTTTTTTTCTAGCAGAAGGAAGGCTTTAGTGATTTTACTTCATGAAAGTTGCACTAATATATATATATATATATATATATATATATATATATACTGCTCAAAAAAATAAAGGGAACACCAACAACACTTAAAAAGTAAAAACAAGAAAAAAGTATTTAATAAGATTATTTCATTCATTCAGATCTATGATGTGTTATTTTAGTGTTCCCTTTATTTTTTTGAGCAGTGTGTATATATATATATATATATATATATATATATATATATATATACTGTATATATATTATGGGGGGCCAAACAGGAAATAATGAAATGTAATCCTGAATATATAGTTATAACTCCAAATATATAAATGTAATCCTGAATATATAGTTATAACTCTGAAATTTAACTCTGAAATTTCATTTTCTTCTAAAATGATCATTTTTATCAAGCTTGTATATTTAAGTTCAGTAATTTCACTTAAATGGCAATGAAGATTACCTATTAATTGTCATTTAAGTGAAATTACTGAACTTAAATATACAAGCTTGATAAAAATGACCATTCTAGAAGAAAATTTCAAATGGCATTTAGAGGCTTTTGCATCTGAACTCTTCATATATATATTTTTTTATTTATTTTTTTTTTTTTTTCCTTTCTTTAGTATGTTGTATTTGTGGTCAATATGCAATGCACCTGAGGTAAATTATCAGATAGTCTTCAGTGGGATGGAGTTTAGATACCTTTGGGTCATCTAGCATTTGGGTTTAACATATAAGCTTTTTTTATCCTGCCTTCCCAGCATAACAGGACAGTCCAAATACAAACAGATAAATATGATTATCCACCCCCAAGGAATCTAAGACAGTTTAACCTTTCAATTGATCATTGAATTTGCTTAGTTTTCCGAGCAGTTATTAGGTCTGTCTCCACATGTCAGAATTATATTGCTAATGCTGGTAAAGGTCACGGTAATAGAATGTATGTATCTATTGAAATGATCTAATTTATCTTCACTCATGTTTTTTGGCTGTTATGGACCAAAACTTTGGCACTCAGTATCATTTATCTTGGTTTGAAGTGACTTATGACATGTGTTGGTAATCCTAGTTCCTTATTGGTCAGTGTAACAAAGTTCAGGGAAGAAGGAGGCAGGAACCGGATAATAATGAAAAATAAAACTTTATTTAAACAAAATAAACAAACAAAATACCTGCCAGCAGCCCCTCGCGGACGACTGCTGGCTTACCAAATAAAATATAAAACACAAACAAAAGCAGGCCTGTTCCTCTCTCGATCATCCACTCCGTCGCTCCCCCTTTATGGCTCCGCTCCTTCGTGAGAGATGCGAGACCGGTGTGCTTCGCAGGTGCTGCTCATTAGCAATCGCAACACCGGCCTCGCGACTTTCTCTCACGTCCCTCGGCCGTCCTGCTCACCACAGTCAGTCACTACAACATAGGTCATGACTGACCAATAAGAATCTCGCTCGTCCAATCTACTTTGAGTGAAACTAAAACAAGCCAATACACAATGGCGTGCAATCATTTGCAAGAGCTGCGGATATATAACAAGCAGCTGCTGCAGTTTGCACTTCAGCTTTTTGCTTCGGAGCCAAGCACTTCGAACGCTAAGTACACAGAGTGAATCTGCAAGCCTCTTCTGGATCTTTCCACTTTGGTGTGGGCGTGACAGCACAGCAGCGCGAGCGGTCTTCTCTTCTCTATCCTTTTTTTCATTTATTTTTTAAACTAAGCAAAAACAAAAAAGGCTGTTTTCACAGCTGGTAAGGTGCCATGTTTTCACGGCTGATAAGACCAGCGAGAGAGAACAGCACACAGGGTGCCCATTCCTGTTTGTGTCCATGGTGACCGTTCCCCTGCATGCTTCAGCACCAAGGAGAGAAGTCTCTAAAAGAGCTTACACAGTTTGCGTCTTTTTCAAGATGACGTTCTATCTGTGTGTTTCTGGATGTGGTCGTTTACCTGGGGTCACGGGATGGTCACGATTGCTGCCTCGTGTGTATGGACCTCGAACACGCTGAGGCAGCGTTCGTGGATGAGTCATGTACCCATTGTGGGAAGATGACCATCTCGGAGCTGCGGTTGAGTCTCTCGTTCCTGTAAAGGGGTGAAGTCCCCGTTCATCTGCCTTCTGGCAGTAACACGGGAGACCTGAGGATCACGGTGAGCGTGCTTCCTTTCAGAAACCAACCTCTTAGGAACACTCATTCCTCTTAATCTCTGCAGCCATTTGAGTTACCAACTGAATGGCTGGACCATCCTCGAGATGTGTACCAGTCGATTCCTTTGGTGCTCCCCGTGACAAGAAGATGTCAATGGCCTGCAGGTTTTCCTATGGTCTGACCAGGGATGCCTACATGGCATGTGGAGATGCCAGCTCCGGCCTGCGTGCCATGGCGCTGCTCCAAGTCCATAAGGCTAAAGCGCTCCATGACTTGCAGGCGGGTGGTCCTGACCCAGCTTTGCTGCAGGAGCTGCGCGTGGCGACGCACCTGTCAGACATATCAGAGTTCCCAGGACGAAAGGGAATGTCTCGGTTATGTATGTAACCCTTGTTCCCTTCGCAATGTTGCTGTACCTTTGCGGAGGACTGGACTCTGTTCGGCTCCTCAGTAAAAAGCATTAAGCAATGTTTACTTCCACCTTTTATACCCGCGTTGGTGGGCGGGTCGCGGAATGCAAATCTTGCAATTCCAATGTCTATTGGCTCTTTTTAATTATCTCGAAGGCAATAGGCTGCCTAGCGGGATCCTGATTTGTGAGGGAATTCCCCCGACGACTCATCTCCGTTCCCTGTACCCAGGGAACAAGGGTTACATACAGTACGTAACCAAGACTTCTTTCGGGGGACACTGGCTAATTAGACTCACAGCCAGGCCATTCATCAGTAATGAGTTAGGTCAGGCTGTAAATGTAAATTGCCCTCATGTAGTGACCGCAATAATGATTCAAGCAATAGTCTGTTGGGAAAATTGGTTTAACTACCCTCACAGTACCCTCACCCATTCTCATGTACTGATGTTGTGTCAGAAGGAAGGAGAACCTGGACTCATGTCACACTGCACAGTTGTTCCCCCACCCCCAGGGATAGGATAGGATACAAAGCAGTGAGGAGCCCAGGGAAGATCCGAAGATCCGCCAACCTCTGCGGTGAAGACTCCCTCATAGGCCTTACCCCCTTACCCCAAGATTGCCGTACTACTAACCATCATGAACCTCGCACAAAGTGTGGAAGTACGGAACAACATATTCTCGGAGTTGATGATTTATTTCGAAAACACCTTGTTTTCTGGAAAGAATTTTTGCATGTCACACCCGAAGATGGCGGCATTCAAAATCACTTGTGCACAAATATGGTGGTCAAGAACTCTTGGAGCATTAATCCTGCGTTATGGTGTCATACGGGCAGGGGCAATTGGCCAATGATACGGCTTTGGCCCTGGGAAACATCACAAACACACTCGCTTTGCACAAGATAGAGTGGCCTTGAATTACATTCTTGCAACACAAGGAGTAGCCTGCACCATTATTGGCCCAGAATGCTGCACCGGGTTAATGGAACCCACAGAAAACTTGACCAAAATCCAACAAGACATTCTTGGTCTTTCAAATGAATTACACGAGATGACTGGAAATAAACTTGATTGGTAAACGCTGGCAGTGGATAAAGGAAATAGCAATTATCTTGTTGGTTGTTCTGCTGGCGTATTATCTATGTGTCCACAGTATCAAGTTTTTCATTCAACAAATGAATCCCATCTCTCACAAATCACAGTTCAAACCAGAAAAGATTATTATCTGTAAGAACTTCATGGACCCTAATTGCATGCTTGTTTTCTGCGTCAGCATGCAATTACGGAAAAGCAAACACAGAGCATGAGCTTATAGGTGCCTGTAACAATCACAAAGTTACAAGAGTGAACTGTTAAGTGTCTAAATTTGATCAAGATCATGGCGGGACAGTTAATGCTACTTCATGTTTCAAAGTTTATTGTCTGAAGTACAAAGACAACAGCAGAATTCAGAAAATCATTGTGTGACACAAAGAACTTAAATATTTGGGTGATAGGAAATTCATTATAGTCTTATTTCTTGGGTCAGAAGATGGTAAGCATGATGATGTGTCACAACGTACAGTGCATTGCATTCTGGTTTGAGGATCTCAGAGAAAGACATTTATAAACCATTAAAATAACTTTAAATTCCTTTCTGTAACAGACTGTCAACCATTGAAATAAGATTAATACAGTGGTGATAGCAGGTTCATGCTTGACAGCTGCATTTAAACCAGCCTATAACCATTTATGTATTTGTTTAAATATATATTGTTCTTGGCCAGAATAATCAACCCGGTCTCATCCCAAGACGTCATATAACTGACGTTTTGGGACGTCTTTTGACAATACGTCAATATTCGCCTTTTTAGGGCCCCCTTAAATGTCGGTAGATGAGGTTATGGGATCCTAACTCTACCCCAGACCTAAACCTAACTCGTCACCTAACTGACGTTAAAGGTAAAGCGTCAGTTGTATGACGGCCCGGGATCGCCATCTACCGACGTTTAAGGGGGCCCTAAAAAGGCGGATATTGACGTATGGTCAAAAAACGTCCCAAGACGTCAGTTATATGACTTTTTGGGATGAGACTGTGTTAGAATAAATGACAATGTGGACCATGTGAAGCTATGCAACAATATAGAGCTGGATTTACATGTGTTTTTTTTATTTTTTATTATTATTGCAGATTCAAATTCACATTTCCTAAAGTATGTGAATCAGAAAGTTCTGTGTCCTGGATAAAAGATAATTACTTTTTTCTTTCAGTGTAGATCACAAAACAGCTACATTCATCTCTGTGCCGGTGTTCAAAAACAGACACTTACTGTTCTGTAGTTAATGCTTAGAGACAATGAACTTGTTAAATGAGTAAAATCTCATTTCATTTCATTCTGTCTCGACCTGCCTCATAAGACATATTTAATGCTTGAGAGAGTTTGCAATGGTCTGAAGGATCCAGCAGGGGCTTTTTTTTATTTCTTTGAAGGAAATGAGCTTCCAGATTAATTGAGCTTGCTAACATTAGGGCTGATTTTTAAGGTGGATCTTGTGTTCATCACTCTGCTTTTTAAATGGGATCAGGCCATGTGCTGTGGGTTCTCACAGGATTCAGTGATAGTGGAATATGCTGTTAAAAGGAAATATGTGTCATTAATATCTAGATGACCTAGCCAAATTGTCTCTTGCCTAAATGCTTTTGCAGATCAATGACATTTGTTAGGCTTACAGCTGGCAGGGACTGACAGGTAATTAAAAATAAAACAAACATGGGTTTCAGGGCCATATAACCAATAATTCCTCATTATCTCCTCAAGCAGACATTAACTCACAGAGGGAGAGGGAAATTTGTGGAACGGTGGTCATCCAGCTGAATATCAAGCTCATTTCAGAATGATATAGGAAAATATGCTGAGATAGGATGTGACCTTTTTCAAACAGGAACTTTGGGGAAGCTGGTTTGCTTAATAGTATTAAAATAACACACATCACATTACATTAATGCAACATCTAACAGCTTTAGTAATGTGGCAAAATAATGGCAACATGTTTGTTTAATTGCAACTGTGATACTATTTTTTGCTATAGACCTTATTCGCAAATACAGGAAGTAGCTAACCACGGCCCTATTGTTGACATGATCAAAATTAAATAATGGCATTAAGTAAAGATCCGTCCTTATTGCCAGCCGTAACCTATCCAGATATTTATAACGATCTCGATCATACAGTATCTGTATAACGTACAAACTACAATTTACCTTTTCATTTAAAATGTTTGTGATATTAATATAAGTACATGGTTACATATTTGACTACTAGCTTGAGCAACTTAATATATAGAAGTAATGCATGGAATAATTGGCTTACGTTGTTGAAATAATGAGTATGTGTTAATATAAAAATAGTGAGTACCGGGATGTTCGTGGTACTGCCGCGCCCGCGGATCAGTTATGCACTGCAAACGCAGTATATGAAGAGTTCAGATGCAAAAGCCTCTAAATGCCATTTGAAATTTTCTTCTTTAATGATGATTTTTGTCAAACTTGTATATTTAAGTTCAGTAATTTCACTTAAATAACAATTAATAGGTAATTATTATTGACATTTAAGTGAAATCACTGAACTTAAATATACAAGCTTGATAAAAATGATCATTCTAGAAGAAAATTTCAAATGGCACTTAGAGGCTTTTGCATCTGAACTCTTCATATGTAAAGCACTTGCGTCCTGCTTCTGTACAGTAGACACACCGCACACGCATTGCACACGGATTGTGAAACCTGTGGTAAAAAAATGGGAACAGACTTTTCTGTGGGGAGTTGGCTGAAAGTTTAGCCTATTTATCCTAGCTAGCCTCTCCTGCACTGTCTCAACCCTATCTCCTTCCCTTCAAGTTTTCTGACAGTCGGTAACTTATCACATAAAAACTAACTCTGATAATCTTATTGCTGTTGTTAGAACAGCCGTGTATTACACAACACCATCACGCTGTTTAAAAAAAACAAACAAAAAAAAAAAAAACAGTGATAATATCATGGATAATCCGTGGTTTCCGTGGTTTCTATGTCAACAATATGGCCACCGCAAACATTGATGACGCAGATTGAATAAGGTCTATTAAAATAGTAAAATATACATACATTTATTTTTGTGGATATATGGATATTTTATTTTAGAATTGATCAGATACTATTATAGTATTAATTAATATTTTTAATAAATTTTTATTTTTGAATTTACTACTATATTTAAAGTTTTACTAATTTCGTTGTGTTTTTTGTCATTTTTATACACTTTATTTGTTGTTGTTGTTGTTTTAAAGAGGCTACGTTTTCCTGAAATTTAAACTCACGACTGACACCTGTGTCCAAAAAACAGAACTGCTCTTCCTTTCTGCTCGCTCCTGCAGCGCGCGTTCATACGTACCCACTTCATAAGCATCTGCTGCAGGTGTTCTGCTTGCGAGTGTAGGCTACTTGCTGAGTAGCGGTGGTGGCAGAGTGATCTGAAACGTTTAACATGAACACGCTTGACAGCGCGGGAAAAGTCCGACCCGACAGAAAATAGGAATAATAGGATACATGCTTATAGGTGCACTCACTGTGAACGGACAAGGTGTCAGTAGGCTCATCAGGAGTTGTTTGAGTCATATATGGTAAAATAAAAAGGCTATTGTTACGTTTATTTTGGGGAAAAAGCTGCATACAGCCTCTTTAAATATGTCTAGATATTTTATATATTCTATATTTTTGCACATCAAGTTAAACCAAATAAAAATGAGAAATTAGAAATGTTGCCTTGGGAACAACCTGAACTTTTTTAGTTTTATTTTTTTTTTATTTATTTTTTTTTTTAATTTCAGTTAGTGTTTTTTTTTTATATAATTTTTTTTTTTTTTGCCAGAAGTAGAATTTTATATTGTAACGTGTTAAATATGAAAACTTTTTTTTTACAGAAATGCATCACTCCGTTTGTGGTGTTCTAAAAGTTCAGATATTTATGAACAAGGATGTTTAACTTTTTCTGTCACTTCTGTGCTTGTGGTGTTCCAGCCCTTTCTCATTTTGACAACGTGGATATATCCAACGCACATGGCACCCTTTAGCGTCAATATGAAATGCAGATATATATGGACCAAAAGGCGCCTCCTAGTGGTCTAACCCTAACCCTACCCCAGACCTAAACCTACCCATAACCGAAGTGTGTTATATTGACGCTAAAGTGTGCCATGTGCGTTGGATGTATACGCATTGTCAAAAGCGTCACTATATGACGCCCTAGGATGAGAATGCGTGGGTGTTCCAGTTCCAGACCACACATACACAAACACACATACTCTTAAGTATTGAAAGTAATTAAAGGTGCTCAGCAACAAAAACCTTCATAGATCTATTTAATGTGAATTAACTTACTAAAAGAGCAGACAACATTGTCTTAAATGTGCACACTTTCTCACAAATGAGTTTCAAGCCGAGTCATAACTTTAGGAAGTGGATTGTCACCAGCCATAAAGGAGAAGCTTGAATAAAAACAGGAGCAAAAAAACAAAAAACAAAAAAATGACTGGAAAATAATCGTCTATGGCCTTGTGAAGTCATGTGACCTGACTAATGCTGCCACTTTGAACTGTTTGCTGAGTGTGTTCTTAACTTGTAATTGAATTCACAGTTGTCACAGGTATGCACATGCAGTTCTCTGATTGTATCGAGTTGAGGGGTTGCAGTCTATTGACTGAGGGGAAATAACATCCTCTCTCAAATCAAGCCAGCAGTTTAATTTAAAGTGAAAATGTTGCCTCGTGTTCAGAAATTGGGTGGATGTTAAATTCACTCTCCGGTCGTTCTGCTTACACAGCACTACTGAACCTACAGTAGCTTCATAAAAAGAAACATACAGCAGTATGTTTGATACAAATGTTCTATTTGTCAGGACTCTTTTTAAAGATCCCCAATACATTTCTGTGATTTAAAGCTGCATGGAAGATTTTGGGGGGGTTAAAATGAATAAGTTATTGAGTAAGTACATAAAAAAAGTCAGTGTTCAAAACTTTCTTCATGCCTTTTAACATGCCCCATTAACAGTATTTTTGAATTTGAGGTATCGGTTTAGCAGAAACCATTATAGACCAGCTTGTAAATTCCCACCCAACAATAATAAAGACGAGAAAGTCAAATCATTTTATTATGACATTCATAAAAAATGGACTGAAGACAAGACTCTATAGTTATAAGTCAAATACAATAAGTACAATATTGATCTGTGAGACTTGACAATAACATTAACAAATAATATACGACTAAAGGCAGTAAAACACAAATGACTTATTACTTTTCACACTAATTATGATTACGGATACAGATTATTATGCTATGACCTGAAAACTAAAAAATGCTGGGTTGTTGCAACCAAAATTTGGGTCAAATATGGACAAACCTAAATGTTGCGTTAAAAATGCAATTAAAAAAATGTTCAGTTGAAAGTGAAAGTTCAAATTTGGGTTCAAATTTGAAATGACATTTTTAACCCAAAAATTGGGCTTGTTCATATCATATTCTATCCAAATTTGGGATAAAACACCCAACATTGTTTAGAGTGTATGATACGAATACATTTGCATCACATAACCAGCTCCATATTTATAACTTTTCAGATGTAGTAAAGTTGCTCTGCATCATCCAAAAAAAAAAAAAAAAAAAAAAACTCAAAGGTTATGAAATATGACAGAAAATCAGAATGTTTTTTCTTCTTAATTGCATTTCTCTAAGATACCCACTTATACTCTGCCAACTTTACCAAAATCATCACAGCAATATGCATAGCCAAGTGTATAAATTGTATGCAGTGCCCTGTGGCATGGTTTAGAATAAGCAGGTTATAACCCCCCTTAAAGTCCATCAGCTGCCTGAGGAGCAGAATCTCACGGAGGACCTTGTGGCGTCCTTAGTTCACTTGTAATTAGCTTCATTAGTGCAAGTTCACTGTGGCGGGCATGTCGTCTCTCAGGTGCCACAGACCAGCGCTACAGGCAGGTGGAAGTAATCTGTGGTAATCATCCTTCTGCAGCGTCTTCAGGATCACAGTAATGACTTTTAGCTCCCACAAACTTTCAGACTCACATTTTTTGAGTCATTTGAGTTTCTATAGAAAAAGACTCCAATCTGTGGATTGTAAGGCTGTGAAGTTTCCTGAGAAAAGTTGGCAAGTAAAACATGAATCATTCCTAATTATGCCTCCAGAGAGGCAGGTCAGGAATTAGGTTTTCCGGAGATTAGAGGAAATCTCAGTTATTTGCATGGGCCAAATCTTCAACCATTTTTAATATAATATAATGCGAATTGCACGGGGCTGCTGGCTGACTGTTTGTACGCAGATTCAGGCATCTTTATAAAGTCTACGTAAATGCCCATATTTTCCATTCACATCAACATCACAGCAGCTCAAGATGAGCGGGCTGAACCATGACCATTATAATTGTGATGGAAATGTTTTGATGCAGTGAAACCCAAAAATTCTGTCTCAAGGATTTGTAATTTTCATGCTAACTCTAATTAGCATGAACACACTTTCTTCTTTTCCCCTTTTGCTGTGCTTTGTTTTATAGTCTCAAATAAGCACCACTTGCTGAGAGCAAAAACGTGTTACAAATTCTAAATCAACAGAAACCTCGCTGGGCTGAGAATGAGATCTGAATCACAATTCAGCAATTTAATTCTGAGCAGAAAATGTTCAGTATTTAGTGAGGGTTATGTTTAAAAGAATAAAAATCAATAGGAATTTTTTTTATATATATGTATAGTTCACTCAGAAATAATTTTGGGTGAAAAAAGTATAGTTCACCCAAAAATAATAAAATATTGTGTATATATACTGTATACTATATATGAAGAGTTCAGATGCAAAAGCTTCTAGGTGCCATTTGAAATTTTCTTCTAGAATGATCATTTTTATCAAGCTTGTATATTTAAGTTCAGTGATTTCACTTAAATGTCAATGATAATTACCTATAAATTGTTATTTAAGTGAAATTACTGAACTTAAATATACAAGTTTGATAAAAATCATCATTAAACTCTGAACTCTTCATATATATATATATATATATATATATAGTGCTACATCTTAAAAGTATAATTCACCCAAAAATAATAAAATAAAAAACTAAATCTGTCATCATTAACCCAACCTGTATCACTTTCTTTTTTCTGTGGAACATAAAATATATATTTTTTTACTTCACTTCGTTGTTATAGCCATATTTATTTTCTCAAATTATATTTATATAATTTAAGTTCAAACCTTAAATTTTGAATTACTATAAATCAATGTTTCTTTTAATTTAAGACAAAAACATTTATATAAAGTAAAAATATTATTTATTACAAAGAATATCTTAATCAATAATTTTAGAAGTTTTAGATTACATACAATAAAAAAGAATTCTTCAAAAGACCATCATTTGATGTCTTTTTAAAATATTGCATCAAATTTTCTTTCCCGCTTCGAATCCCGCTTGGATGGGTTAAGTAGGACCGGTTATATTTCGTGCTGTGACCCAGATTTGGGTGAGGTACATGAAAGTCATATCCAAAGAAAGTAAAATATGCAAAAACTAAAGACTTAAGATAATGAAAAATAATCTATGAAAATAAATGTCCCCTGTTGACAAAAATAAATATATAAATACATGAAAAAAAACAAAGTGAAAACAAAAATAGCTTAATTAATTAATTAATACTAAATAAAATACTTAAAAATAATGATGCTGATAAATAATAATTTACCAAATAAACCCCATGCAACAGTAATATTTACAAAAAAATATACTCTTTATCCCAAATAACTAAGACAGTCAACTACCTGACATGATGGTACTATCCAATTTCCTCTGGAAGTGCACAAGTTTGGAGACTGAAGCTCCACCTCTCCCTTTGTTTCTGACACATGGAATGCATTCATTCACTCCATGGTCATGGACCAGAGTGATCTAGGACTAAGGACCAAAGACAAGAAGTGAATTAATAAACTTTCAACTCCTTGTCGTGTCGTTTTTTCCCTCTTATTCTTATTATAGATAAAATTATTTAAATAAATAACCATATTAAATTAAATTTCAAAATTTTTAAACAATGGTAGAGTCCCAACATGTGATGTGGGCTAAGTACCCTTAACAATTTTAAAGCAAACATTTCTGCACACTATCTGCCGTTGGTCAGTTTATAGTGTTGCCCCATCTCACTCCATTAGTTGAGTCACTCCCTGCGTTCCATTCTGAAGGGTCCTTTGCCTTAATTCCTTTCAAAGGTTCACCCTCCAGAGTGAGAGCAATGAAGGGGTGTAGGGGGCCAAAAAAACATTCCTTGGCCAATTAAGGAGGCGCCATCATGGAATTGTGTATGCTGCTAATGCATGGGAGGGAAGTGTCCATCAGTTGAACCCTTCGAAATCCTTCATTTCCGAAGGGCCGTTTGTTTGAAGTAGTTTTGAGCTCTTTTAGTTTGGAACAGTCCTTCAAGATGGCTGCCATGATTCTTCTCACTCCGAAGTGCCCTTTGGAGACGGAATAATCCCATTTGGAATGCAGCCAGTGTTGCTGTGTCAGGCTGACCAGGCTTCTCAAACGAACTCAGAGTTGACATCTTCTGTTTTGGTTGATTCAATCCTATAGCTGAATTATAGTTGTTTATGGGACAAGAGCGAACATTTTAACATAAAAAAATAGCTGTGTCATTTGATGGTGGTTTTGACATTTGGAAGCAGATCGGCGGTGTGTTTTAGCCACCTGTCACGCTGCTGACCCCTGAGCCTCCACTCCATCACCAGAAGAAGCGCAATTAGAAATGTGATGATAGACTGCACTATGGCCTTTTAGTTTTATGGATGAATCACTTGATTGGCTGATTTCATGCTGGGGCTTGAGCTCACAGATTTAATAAGCTTGCCTGCACATAGCTCATGCCACCAGCATGCAGGAGATATAAGATTACTGATTTGTATTTTCTTACAGTGAAAAAGATTTTTTAATTTTGCAGCACTATTTTTTTTTTTTTTTTTTTTCTCGCACATGCTAAATGAGTCTTTATGCATGGAAATACACCGTTCAGTCAAAGATTTGGGGTCGGTAAGATTTTTCTAATATTTTTCAAAGAAGTCTCTTCGTCTACTCAAAATAATAAGATCATCGTTATATATGCTGTGTGTATTTACACTCACCTAAAGGATTATTAGGAACACCTGTTCAATTTCTCATTAATGCAATTATCTAATCAACCAATCACATGGCAGTTGCTTCAATGCATTTAGGGGTGTGGTCCTAGTCAAGGCAATCTCCTGAACTCCAAACTGAATGTCAGAATGGGAAAAAAAGGTGATTTAAGCAATTTTGAGCGTGGCATGGTTGTTGGTGGCAGACGGGCCTTCTGAGTATTTCACAATCTGCTCAGTTACTGGGATATTCAGGCACAACCATTTCTAGGGTTTACAAAGAATGATGTGAAAAGGGAAAAAAACATCCAGAATGTGGCAGTCCTGTGGGCGAAAAGGCCTTTGATGCTAGAGGTCAGAGGTGAATGGGACGACTGATTCAATCTGATAGAAGAGAAACTTTGAGTGAAATAACCACTCGTTACAACCGAGGTATGCAGCAAAGCATTTGTGAAGCCACAACACACACAACCTTGAGGCGGATGGGCTACAACAGTAGAAGACCCCACCGGGTACCACTCATCTCGACTACAAAAATGAAAAAGAGGCTACAGTCTGCAAGAGCTCACCAAAATTGGACCGTTGAAGACTGGAAAAATGTTGCCTGGTCTGATGAGTCTCGATTTCTGTTGAGACATTCAGATAGAGTCAGAATTTGGCATAAACAGAATGAGAACATGGATCCATCATGCCACTTATTACCACTGTGCAGGCTGGTGGTGGTGGTGTAATGGTGTGGGGGATGTTTTCTTGGTACACTTTAGACCCCTTAGTGTCAATTGGGCATTGTTTAAATGCCACGGCCTAATTGAGCATTGTTTCTGACCATGTCCATCCCTTTATGGCCACCATGTACCCATCCTCTGATGGCTACTTCAAGCAGGATAATGCACCATGTCACAAAGCTGGAATCATTTCAAATTGGTTTCTTGAACATGACAATGAGTTCACTGTACTAAAATGGCCCCCACCATCACCATATCTCAACCCAATAGAGCATCTTTGGGATGTGGTGGAATGGGAGCTTCGTGCCCTGGATGTGCATCCCACAAATCTCCATCAACTGCAAGATGCTATCCTATCAATAAGGGTCAACATTTCTAAAGAATGCTTTCAGCACCTTGTTGAATCAATGCCACGTAGAATTAAGGCAGTTCTGGAGGCGAGTTCTGAAGGTGTATGTGTGTGTGTTTTTTTTTTTTTTTTTTTTGTTTTTTTAAGTAAAAGCACACACAAGCCCACTAACAGACCAATTGTGATTGATGTAGATAAAAATTAATGTATTCCGCATAAAAATGTGGCTTCTTATTTTGATGAAAACTGAATAAATAATGCAGTCCTCAAAATACGTTTTTTTTTTTTCATCTATGAAGAGAAAGGCCATCCTATGTTTACGACAGCTTCCTGTCACACAAATGTAAGAAAAAAGCTAGAAGCACTGCTCATTTTTAAAAACCCGGGCCTGCAGAAACCCAGACTCTTCTCAAAGCCCATCTGAAAAATGGCAGCTTCTTTCTATTAACTCCGCTGCAGAGGAGAGTGTTTTCAGCACCATGGACAGCGCAAGGAGAAAACACCTCTATCATTCCGGGCATAATGGATTGAGGCTAAATTTACTTTATTTTTAAACATACATGGCCAGTATTAGTGTTTATCGTTAACATTTACAGAGAGTAGCCTCTCAGTCTTATTTATAATATAAATTGAACAAATTGACATACCTTTTTTTTCTGAGAGTGTAGAACTAGTTTGCTAATTAACATTTTCATATCTGAAACTACCACTTGTATGTAATACATTTCAAGTGAAAGTATCTCAACCTATGACCTTATTACATTTTCCCTCTCATCTTACTAACTTTAGGTAGAAGAGGGGAACATTAGTGGCAGAATTGCACAGGTTGGGCAAATGTCCAAATGAAATTAAGCTACATATAGATCCCTAAAGTAATTAAGCAAACAAAGATGGATATATTGTTACAGTTCGGAGTAATGAGAGATCAGTACTAATCTACTGTGTGTCGTGCTAGGCAAAGAAATTAACAATGTAATCCCAGCTAGCCTGACGTAAGACCTGATTTCATTTGAAGTCTTATTTATTTCTCTTGTGCCACTACCGCTACTGGTGTTGAGCAGCTCACATACGTTTTCATTCATTAGTGCATTTAAGAAATAAGTAGCGCTGCTACTTATTTCGGCTTCAACAAAAAGCTTTCTGATTGCATGTGCTAGGAAAGCATGTGAAGCAATAGGCCTTTAAAAGGCCATAAAATGATCTACAAGTACCTTAATGCACATATCGCCTTTTGAATTAGTTTTTCGTTACCCATGACATGCAGCAGTGGAGCTCTGAATGTTATCGAGGCTGTGTAATTTGAATAAACCCCAGTACAAAATGTTTTCAATAGTGTTTTCTGGCACCAGACTGCCAAGACCTTATTGGCAGTTTGGTTTCACGAGTCTCTCTGGGGAAGAGCCTCTCGACGAGGCTGTGAAGAAAATAGCGGGTCGGTAATGCTAGAGAATATATTTTGTTGTAAGCACAACAAAAAGCTTTCAGACACACAGGATGAAGTCATCTTTGAACGCAATAACGTCCCACCGAGCATGTCAAACACTTCAAGTGCACTTCAAGGGCTGCACTATGTCTGCTGCTTGGCTATTTAGCATCTATAAGCGTTATTCATGGCAGTGTGTAATTGCAATGTATTTTTTTTTTCTTGTTTATTGGTGCTGTTCATGAACCCATTCGTCTTTCTACAAGAGTGGCCTCTTTGTAGCAGTCATTTTGCTATAGACTACGCATTTGAATGCTTCTCTTTGACAAATATGCATATTGATTGGTATTGCAAGCTCTCCGGGCTTGGGTTTTAAAGGCGCATCTGAGCACCTGGCAACAAACAGCAGCCCTCAAATATCTGGAAGCTTATTTTTAGGGTCAAGAGGTGGTATTCAGATCATGAGCACTGGGAAAAAAAGGAAACACATCACTTAATGAACAGATGTGTATTTTAAATCACCTATTAGGCTTAATGAAACACTCATTTTCTGATTGTGAGAGCGCTGAACATCTGCTCTCGGTTGTGTAACACCTATACAAACAACACACAGTGTAGATTTTTATAGATTTTTTTATTAGATAGATTTTATAGATGTTAGTCACACAGTCGTAGAAGAAAAGATTTTATATAGAACTATAAAGGATTCTGTCAGGCGCTTCAAATTCAATAACCTATTTCTCATTATGGGATCATTTTATGACTTTAATTCAGTAATTATTTTATTTATTTAATTTTTAAGACATTTCTCCTTTTGGCATGAAGGGTTCTTTATAGATTACGATTTTTAGTCAGGAACCCTCATTTTCATAAATCTTACTTCGTCATATTCAGTAGTTTTAGTAAATTATTCTCTGACTAAAATACCATAATTCAACAAACTGCAAAATGTAAACAACTATTTACACTTTTCTAATAATTAAATCATATTTCAAATGAAATATTGTGAATTATTTTTGCAGTAGCCTAGTTATTCATTGTCTGTTTTTAGTTTGTTTTTGTTTTTTTTTTTTTTTTTTTGGAACCAGCAAAAAAAAAAATTGTCTGTGAAATTGTCTTTATTCAGTGTAAACTCCACAAATGTTCTAATCCAAAACAAAAGCTTAGTGCATGACGTCATCAACTGCTTAATTTAAACTTGCTCTCGCGCGTTGGCTGGCGCTGAGCCAGAGATGCGCCAAAACGCGGCCTATGGGATTTTTGAAAGGGTTTTTGCTAAATCACCTGAAATAAGGTCTGTGGTTAACAAAGACACTAAATATTTTCACGTTTTGATCTATGAACTAGGAACACAGTTATAACCTGAAAATTAATGCACTGTCGATTAATTTTAAAAACAGACGTGACAGCGGAATCTATACATCTCAATTCTCCAGCTGCAGTCATCTCAGAGGGAAACCAGTTAACGTTAGCGCTCTTTGATAAGGTGATGATTATGTCCCTGCAGATCATCTGTCCATCATCGTATAAAGCCCGCCCTGGCAATCTGATTGGCCCGATCATTTTTTGCCTGATCATAATTACATTTCTGACCAAAAAATGTTGTGGGTGGAATTCGGGCTGGCATCCAGGCTATATGTAGCCTATTACTGCTTTAAAATTCAGTGGTTTGTATGATTGCTGTTGTACATTTTCTAGTGATGCTGGAATCTGTAGAAATTAAGAGAGTAGCTTTTTTAGTACCTAAAATGTCCTTTCATAATCTCTTCGTTCTCAGTATCACTTAAAGTCCCCGTGAACCGGAAGTTGCAAACGATTTTTCTCCAGTGCTGTGACGTATTTCCAAGTAAAATGGAATATTGAACAGAGGGCAGGGTTTGACTCTAGCGCTCCTCCTCTCCATCTCTCGCTCATAGCAAACTAACGGTTTGAGGGGAGTGGTTAAGCGTTTCCCCACCCAAACTGTGAAACCTACGTCATCAGAAAAAGAAACCGTTCCAGACCGGAAGTAACTTTTCAGATTTTGATTAAAGATTACTAAGGTAAAACATTTTTTTAATATATATTCAATTGCACGGATTAATTGTTCACCACAAGACTAGTAATATGCGCTAACAAAGTAAATAGGTTCAATTTTGATTTCACGGGGTCTTTAAGGAGATGTTCGCTGCTACCATAGGGGAACTCATACTGCCAACGGCCCAAGTTCAGACAGGCAAATTAAGAAAGATAACGGCATTAGTCAACACTTTATTTCCTATTTTAAAATAAACTAATGTGTAGATTGTGTAAAATTTTTAAATGTTGTGTTTTTATTATTTCCTTAGCCTACATAATACAAATAATCTGTAAAACCATACTGTAGCCACTAGATGTCTATAGCCCTTTAAAAATATATATTTCAGGGATGTGAAATTCTTAATAAGTAAAAGTTTTTTTTTGTTTTTTTTTAATAATATCTGTCCTTGAAGTAATCCAAAAGTAATCAGTTACATAACTTTCACATTTCGGTACTTGGATTACGTTACTGAATACTTTTTTATTAAATAATTTGTAACTGTATCGAAATACATTTTTAAAGTAACCTACACACACACACACACACACACACACACACACTTTAAAAGTGTTATTTCACTTGTAATTAATTAAGTAAGAGCAGCACATCAAAAATAGACTCGGATCTGGCCCATTATCTGTTCACCGATGCCGACAGTGAGGCTGCTTCATTAAAAACGTGACATTTAGACATTTTTTTCGGCGTGGATCTAGGCAAATGAATCCTTTTCACCTTGAAAATAATAAATGTTTTTTGCATCTTAAATAATAGACCATTTCTCAGTGATCGTAAATAAAACAAAATTCCATTTTTCTAGGTTTAATGAAAACCAATAGGTCGTGATGGAAAGTTTCAGTTTAAGTGTAAGTTTCAAGTCTGAGGGGGTTAAAACCGTGACATCTACACGTTTTCAAAAGTGGACCAACGTGATTATTTCACGTCTGTCACGTGTCTGTCCTGTCGTGTTAGCACATGGGTGGTTTTGTTATGTTGAGCCATGTGCTCCTGTCATTGTTTGATCCTCCCCCTCGTTACCTGATTAGTGTTTGAGTTCTCCCACCTGTTCCCTCTTGATTTGTTCCCTATTTAAGTTCCTTCATGTTTGCAGTCTGTGTTGGATCTTTGTCTTATGTCTCCCCTGTTCCCTGGTGTTATTCATGGTCAGTGTATGGTATTTCAGTTCAAGTTCAGTTTTATGTTTTGTTGAGTATGTTTTCCCCCTCGTGGGTTTTTGCTTTGTGTTTTGTTTTATTTTGTTAATAAATCATCCCTTCACTGCACTTGAGTCCTTCCCTTCACTTTTGTTAAGTGTATCGTGACAACGTCTTGTCGTGATACCGGGTTGAGGAAATGTTGTTTTGGCCAATTTGTTTGATATAATCACAACAATTTAACATAAGCATGTATGGGAATTGAACTCAGGTCTTCTTGATTAAAGCCCAACGCTTTATCAACTGAGCCACTGAATCTGTCGAGTTCAAGGGTATATTGGATGGGGTTTTATTGCGCGTTTGGTTTTATTTGTTGGAAAAATAAATATAGAAATATAATTTGACACAAGAGGGCAGTAAAGCCCTATTTGTGGTTTTGAGTTTAAACTAAACCGTGACATCTACACGTTTTCCAAAGTGGACCAACGTGATTATTTCACGTCTTGTCGTGATACGGGTTGGGCACTGAAGTTACAGGAGTTTCTTCCCGTTGCTAAGCAACGGAACTAGATCGAGTATTTAAAAGGTTATGGTTAACACGGTTAACGTGGTTTAACGTCGATGTAATACGTTGTTTTAGCGTACCTTTTGCTTAAACGAGGAGCTGGGGCACGCTGGAAAAATAGACATTTTACTCATTAGGCTGCTTCATTAAAAACGTGACATTTAGATGTTTTCTTCGGCGTGGATCCAGGCAAATGAATCCTTTTCACCTTGAAAATATTATTATTATTTATTTATTTATTTATTTTTTTGCATTTTAAATAATAGAACATTTCTCAGTGATCGTAAATAAAACAAAATTCTATTTTTCTCGGTTTAAACCGATAGGTTGTTATGGCAGAGGCGAATAAACATCTGGATTTCTCTCCACTGAAGCGTGTTAACGCAAACGTGTAAGTTTCACGTTTGAGGGGGTTAAACCGTGACATCTACACATTTTCCAAAGTGGACTATTTAGGCTGCTTCATTAAAAACGTGACATTTAGACGTTTTTTTCGGCGTGGATTGAGGCAAATCAATGCTTTTCACCTTGAAAATAATAAATGTTTTTTGCATTTTAAATAATAGACCATTTCTCAGTGATCGTCAATAAAACAAAATTCCATTTTTCTCGGTTTAATGAAAACCAATAGGTCGTGATTGTAAGTTTCAGTTTAAGTGTAAGTTTCACGTTTGAGGGGGTTTAAACCGTGACATCTACACGTTTTCAAAAGTGGACCAACGTGTCTTGCCATGATACCAGGTTGAAGAAATGTTGTTTTGGCCACTTTGTTTGATATAATCACAACAATTTAACGTAAGCAAATATGGGAATTGAACTCAGGTCTTCTTGATTAAAGCCCAACGCTTTATCAACTGAGCCACTGCATCTGTCGAGTTCAAAGATGTATTGGATGGGGTTTTATTGCGGGTTTGGTTTTATTTGTTGAAAAAATAAATATAGAAATATAATTTGACACAAGAGGGCACGGCACAATGCTTTGTTAGAGAAATCAACGTCACGACTGTTTCCCAAAACCCATTGTAGCAAAGTATCGTTCAACCACGTTGTTTTCGCACGTGGTGGAATAATAACTACTTTTAATGAAACTATTTGAGATCCAATTAACGCTAGATTTTTTTAATATAGATTACAGATGTCATCTGAGGACTATTTCTAATTGTTCACAGTTGTTTTGCTTTATTACCAGACTCAATATTTGGCCCGTTCTTACATAGTAGAGCGAGTTCGCACATGCGCACTCTTCAAACACGGTACTTTAAATCTTTTGACAAACTAAAAGATGTAAATTACATTTGTATGTATTCTAAATAAAAGGCACCGGTTGTACTGAATGTCAGCTTGCTCATTTTGCTCAAGATAAGGATTTTTTACGTCCAAATGTCATGCAATATAGAAACGATGCCTCTAACCACAGGTCAAGAGCTGTCGTTCAAACTACACAACTTTGCGTTGCTGTTTGCAAATGCTCATTGGAACGATGGTTTCAGGAAACACCGACTCGTTGAATTATGCTGATAATGACGGAACTTGAGATCATAGTTGGCTAACGATGCTTTCGGGAAACGCACCCCTGTTTGTCCCACCTATCGGTGGGCTGTTCAATATGTCCCACTGCGTCTTCCTGTTTGTGTGGAAATTACGTCAACACAATTAATAATGCTGCATGTTTCAAAAGACTTCTTAGAGGGACTTTAATAGCATGTTGAAGCTTAGCAGATAGGCTGGCTATTTATTAAGTAATAAGCTGTCATTAAATTTCTGTCAGAGTTGTATGACAGTCAATTCCTGTTTGTGGATCCCACAAATAAAAGGGAAGTGCTGTAAATGGAATCCTACCTGTTTTAAAAACTTTTCTTATAAAAACGCATTTTTTATTGATTTTTTTTTTTTTTTTTTTTTTTTTTGCAGTGTAAACTCCAAACATGGATTATTCCAAAACAAAAGTCTAATAACAAACACACTGAAGAGTAGCAGATAGGCTGTTGATCTATTAAGTGATAAGCTGTTTCTCCACAAAAGCACTTTATTCAAGATACTGAAACCTCACCTCCGGTGACACCTATTACAAAAAAAAAAAAGCTTCTTTCTCCAATTTTTTTTATTTATTTTTTTGCTAACTTTGGAGGTTTGCCTCTGATTTGCATCAGTTCTAGAATTCGTTGTAATCTTCTGTTTTGGATGATGCAATAATTATTCACAGATTTACAGACGCTTTTGGATGAGATAATTAAACCACTAGCGAAGTGCTTCAGTAATTCACCAGTGTTCATTGACTTTTCAGCTTCAGCTCAAGCAGGGTCAATCCTCAACATTACTGACTGATTAGACTATTTGAAAGCCAAACTCTCTTTATATTCCTTTCTTCAAAACGTGTTTTTGCTGTTTTCTTGTCATATTCTCATCAACACTATGTTTTAATTAACATTTTGAATTGAATCATCTTTGTGATTAATGACAAAAAAAAAAAAAAAAAAAACTTTTGTTAACAAACAGCAACAAACAAATTCTGGCTCTAATGCATCACAGCACAGGCACTCTTTTCATGGCCTGTCTCTCCCGACAATGCAATTTTGACTGATCGTATATCCTATTAACATGAGTGTCCTAACGCATGCTTGTTTAAAGTTCCCTGTATCTTTCGTGCTGTCCTCATACAGCTTACCAATTCCCTTTCTCCTTGGTAGACTATTTGATGGCCTCTTGGTGGATGGTTTTCTTAATACTGGGGCTGAATAGGATTTAATGTAATCCCACTCAGTGAACAGATGGACTGATAGCATTCCCTACCTAAATACAGACCTACGTTTAACCCATGGGCTATATTTATACCCCCAGTGCATGTGCAGAAGCCAAAAGAGAACGTTCCACAACATTAGCAACAAACACTCAACATGATTTCAGAAAACACAATCCACTTTGTCACTTATTTAACAGAAGTGAATGCCAACTGGATATATTTCATTTGCATTTGGTATATCAGTGCAGCAAGATATCGACAGTATCGAACCTGGCAAAAAGTGGTGGGGACATTTCTGTAATTGCTTTTATAAAATTAGCCTCACAATCTGTTTTTAATTTGGCCCCATTCACTTCCATTATAAATTCCTCACCACAACACACACACACACACACACACACACACACACATATATATATATATATATATATATATGAAGAGTTCAGATGCAAAAGCCTCTAAATGCCATTTGAAATTTTCTTCAAGAATGTTAATTTTTTTAAGCTTGTATATTTAAGTTCAGTAATTTCACTGAAATGGCAATGAAGATTACCTATGAATTGCCATTTAAGTGAAATTACTGAATTTAAATATACAAGCTTGATAAAAATGATTATTTTAGAAGAAAATTTCAAATGGCACTTAGAGGCTTTTGCATCTGAACTCTTCATATATATATATATATATATATATATATATATATATATATATATATATATATATTGTGGTAATGAATATTACAAATGCTTAAAGATACACCATGTAAATTTCTGTAAACAAAATATGTACTGGTAGAGTATCATCAAAATATGTACTGGTAGAATATCATCAAAACTCTCCGACCTCTAAATAGATAAACTAGGAAAGCTAGAAAGAAAAAGATGATCAGAAAACTTTAAGCTGCTACCACACCATAAGCGTGAAAAAAATAGCACACATCACACAGTGGCTCCAACATAATGCCGGAAGTGTGCAGTTTCCCGCGAAATTCGTCCCGACAGCTCTATATTAAATATCAATAGGCTTATACCCATTATTACAGGCTTAAAGCTGTCAAAAAAAAAAAAAAAAAAAAAAAAAACGTATATTGTGTAAAATTCCCCAACCCAAAATGTAAAGAAACACAAAACAATAATGTTTTGAAATTAGAGCTATACAAATAATATGAATAGCAAAACTCAAAAGACCATTTTGGAGAATTTCAAGGGGAATTTTTGAGATTACATTGAGATGTCTGACTTTTATGTGGACAACATATCATCTTTTTCTCAGGAGAACAATCTGAGAAGCATGAAGACTCCAATTGTTCTTGGTGTAATCCCATTGGTAGTAGCATTTGAGATCTTAAAGAGATATCATTTGTGTGTGTTTTTTTCCCTCTCCTGTGGGTGGCTGTGCGCTGTTCACACTCTAATAAGATTACTCCTACGCCACGGCAGGTGCATATTCACCAATTTGAGCTCTCAAAATAGATGGCTGCCATTAAAGCGGATGAGACCTCAGAGACTAGATCGCATTGCCACCCAACTCCGTGATATGTTCTCTCTGTGTGGGAATCCTCGCTTGTGAATTAAAGACAGAGGGCAGCAGAGCTCCTAAACCTGACTACTCGGGATGTGTTCGGCACTGAGGAGTTTCTGATACTCTCCAGCCGTCTGAGGAGGATTTGCATGGCTTTACAACTCACGCGGTAAGACTTTCTGCGCTTCTTTAATCGCTGCGCAGTAGCGCGTCAAGGAAAGTTAGTGACACTTCGTGCGCAAAGCGACCCGATTTTTGGATTGTTATTCCG